>CM022777.1:8122108-8334608 GCA_012411365.1 Ameiurus melas | reverse complement strand
TGTGTGTGTGTGGAGGGGGAGTATTATTGGGGTTTATGACTCTATGCTGAAGAGGGTTTATGGGTTCCAAATGTGGAGCTACAGGGAGAGAACATGTCTGAGGATTTGAGGAAGGTTGGGGGTTTTCCTTTTTTTTTTTTTTTCAAAAATGATCTTGAAGTGGGTACAAAGCCAAGACACCATGCTTAACAGTTCCATGAACAAAAAACAAACATGATCATTCATTCCTTAGTTCATTCATTCATTCATACATGCATCCCCTGATTAAGGAAATGATAGCTCTAGAACACTGGGTGGGAATACGCCCTGGTTGGGATGCCAGTCCTTCTAATGACACACCATTCCATGCACACTTATTCACTTACTCGAAAAGGACAAGTTCTTTAAGTTCTTGGAAGTGTATTGGTTGCACCTACAGCACAGAACAACACATTTACCAGGTTCATTCATTCACATCAAGAACTGCTTTAACTCAGTCAGGGTTGCTGTGGTTTAAATTATAACTTGTTTATATTTTGAGAACAAACTAATTGGTTAGAAAATATCACAGTCAGAATAATAACTGTGGGAGAGGTCAAACCTTCTTCCAATTATGTGGGATGAGTCAAAATGTCTGCAGGATTGGGTAGTATTTGCCAGATTTCCTTCAGGAGCAAGCTAGAATGGGTTTGAAATCAATGAATCAATAAATAGATAAATACAGCCCCATGCACACCTATACCTAGTGGAAAATCACTGTTGTTCCACTGCGTACATCAGTGTACTTCATTTTATTTTATTCAAACACTTTTCCTTCATGGTTATTTGCCCATACAACGGATCTCTGTGGTTTCACAGCTACCGTATCCCTCACATGTCAATATTACATCCATGTGTATCTACCATCTGTCTAAAGAACCTTTTCAATACGTTTTAAAGCTGTAAACGTCTCATATGGCAGTGTTTAAGACACTTGGTGGTGTTCCCTTGCCTCTTCATGAGAACTAAACCCAAACTGTGTAGTTCTCCAATTATTGAGGCCAGTCTCTGAGGACATTGATGTGGGGGTTCAGCTGAAGTTGAGCAGTATGTGTGAGTCTGTGTGAGTGTTTTGCCCCTGGGCTGAGCCAAGCTGAGCTACCAAGAGACAGCATGGTGTCTGCTAGCTTCCTGTCACAGGGATCTTCTAATGGTGAAAACCTGATCCCTCATTCTATAAATGAAGATAGCCGCTGTGGGAGAATCAGCTGCTGGGAGAACACTGATATCACATGAGTGTGCAGTTCCTTCTGGAGAACTCCCAGTGCCCTCCTGAGACCAAGCACCTGGCATTTATTAAAATATTTTAGGTTTGAAAGTTTGTTTTTTTTCCCCCAAAATGCATTGAAAGAAATAAACTGTGAATTACAGTTGACCTATTTATAAAGCAGTTAACCCTCTGTAAAACCTCTGACTTGTATGTACTGTGTCATACTACTACATTTAAAAGCCTTTTTTGAAGCATACTATGAAATGTTGGTTGCATTTTATGTCATAAAGAACTGCAAAAAAAAACATGTCAATCATTTGCATACTCTTTGACTCCACCCCATCCATACCCATTTACAAAAAGCCCCACCTACTAGAATCTATAGTAACTAGAAGAGGTAATCATTTTTCATTTCTTAACGAGGGTTATATTATGAAAAATGGGGTGAGCTACATGTTGGTGAAGCAAGTAAGTTTTCACAGGACGGTCAGGCTTAGGGTTAGGGTTAGGTTACCCACTGTTACTGTAGGGTACTGAATATAAATGAATGAATGTATGAAAATTTAGTGTTTCTATTACTGACAGGAGGGATATACACAGGTGTATTTAATACACTTGTTTTCATCACAATGATTTTTTTCACATTGAATCAAAAATAATATTTTATTGTATTTGTATATTTGTGATACAGGGTGTCCCAGAAGTCTCCATGTTTAGGGGATTAGGTTTGCCAGTACCACATTGGTTATGACTTCATCAGTGGATGCTGTGGACATTCTGGGTTCATCCACAACACGTCCAGTCTTTGTGAATTTGTTAATAATTTTGGCAACGTGTGGTTTTGTGTGTGATGCACCTGCCATGTTTCCTGTTAAAGTCCAGCTTCCCGATCCTGCTATGAGAATGATTTCAATATGTTATTCTTTTGTCAAAGGTGTTTTTAAAAGCTATCTAGAAAAATAAATAAATAAATAAATAATTATAATACATATATATATTATAGCTTATATGAATAGCTTGTTTTTATAAAGTGACTCAAATATTTTCCGTTAAATTTGTATATAAAATGAGTGTTTAGGTCTGCAAAGAACATAAAGGATGAGAGATGTCAGATCTATGGAACATTAACGAAAATCGCAGTACCGTCACTGTAATCTTCCATTTCCACACAGTGAGTATACTTTTCAGTGCTTTCGCAGTTTTTCGTGGTTGTTTTCTTAATCTATCAAGTCATCACATACTGCTTGATTAAGACCACCAAACAATCAGACAAGTGACCCACCCATTCAATCTCTCTCATGTTGTTGGAGACGGCTCAAGTGGAGAAAGAAAACATTTATAAGTAAGGGTGTGGTGCACTCAGTGTTTGAATGATAAGCAAGAAAAGATAGCTGGACCCACTTTGTGGTTCTCTAATACAGTGGAAATATTTTCACCATGCCAAAGCTTGAGCTCCACATAGATGTATTTATGTAGGTTTGTCTGTGTTGTTTCAGGACTAAAGAGTGATGATGATTAGAGACGGCCTGCAGGGTCATTGGAGTGACTGGACCAACACTTTTCCCATGGCACAGAAACCACAAAGTGAAGATTACTGCAGGGTGGAGATATAAAACATGAGAAAGACAGAGAGTCTTAGAGATAGTAGGATGGATTGAGATACATACTAAAGGTACAAAGGATTTTTGATGATACCCACCGCAGCGTGGTGGTACGTAAGTGGACGTATAGTTTGATACCTTTATTTCTGAGAGTGCAGCTCAAAAAATGTCAAGGTCTGCACAAACTTTGTAATGACGGTGGGAGTGAAAGGAAGAAACACCAAGTTTGAGATATCTTAAATTTTTCATAAAAAAAAAAAAAAAAAATCAAAGATTGCTAATACTAAAGTCTCTTTGGTGTAGATCCTTACAGCAGAGTGGTTTATTATCGAAAAAAAAAGAAGTAAAAGTAGAAGCTAAGAACCGTTAATTCACCATAGCCTTAAACAAAGCCTTTTTCTAAAAGTGTACACTAAAAGTAGTCAAACTTTCATGCTCTGTGATTCACAATGAATCATAAGACTGACCTTTGAGACAAAGAGAGAATGAAAGTCATCCTGACATAACACTATTTTAGTGTCAAGCACTCTCATATAGAAAGAGAAATCAATTTTCCACTGTGAGAGGCTGAATGTCTCAGTGTAGCCATGGTATATATCATGCTAAATTTCTAATTATCAGAATGGAAATATTTCCTTCTATCGGTTTTTTTTGGCAACGGACTCTACTATATCATCACACTATCAATCACAGTTAAGCTGTAAAATGTAAAATTCAGACATGGTCCAATGTGGATGAACAGGTTTAACATTGCACTTTACCGTACTGAAAATCAGCTATATATATATATATATATATATATATATATATATATATATATATATATATATATATATATATATATATATATATATATATATATATATATATATTTTATTATTATTTTTTTTTTACAGGTGTATGAAGTATTTAATGTATAAATGTATAAAGAATGAAATCTGCGCCTATGTAGATCAGTTCAGTGCCTTAATATTGACAGGAATAATTATACAAATGTTCTAAGACATTTGTATGACTATGCATACATTAAATTTGTGTTTGGGCTGTCTACAGTTCAATTCTTGTTCAATTTATCAGCAATTATGAGAACAATGACACATTGATGCAAAGCACCATGGTACATACCGTACATGACCCCCAACCATCCCAGTGTGCTCCAACACCACCTCCACTTCATCCTCATGACCCATAACACCGGCCCATTACATATAACTACACTATGTCTCATCTAATAAATTATTTATTTAGTCTTCTAAAAAGCTTAACCAATACGTAACATGATCTTTCTACATCCTTGTTCAAAATGTCAATATTTTGTCAATATTTTACTTAATACGTAATTATTATATGTAATGGAACTACCTTCCATCCAATCCATCATATATGCAATATGAATTAGTGCAGTATTTTAAAACCAATAAATAAACGTTACTCGTATTAAAGACTGACAGAATCGAATTCATGATTTAAATCTTTACAAATGGAGCTGTTTGTAAATATAACATGCAAACATCTGGACAGAACATCAGAATTTTTAGCAACATGTGCTATTTGTGTATATTTTCACTCGTATGCTATAATGAATCTTAGTCGAGATGAGAGCATGCACTGTTCCAGTATGAAATATATTGTGAAAGTATAAAGTGAAATATATTCATGTAGTGTTTTGATTATAGGCATACACTGAACAATATAATATAAAAACTGTAGAAAAAAATATATATACAAACACACACACACACACACACACACACACACACACACACACAATATATATATATATATATAGTTGCCATAATGGAATGCAAAGCTCATGAACTCGGCATCGCAGTGTGAGGACTGGAACAAGGGAGAGTGGAGGAGTAAGGGACTTAAAGAAAAGTAAAGTTAAGGAGGAGGGAAAATGGGAGGAACTTTGGAGAGGACACTGACCTCTGTCCACTGTCTTTGAGCTCTCTCTCCACCATTTCCCCTTGTTTTCTTGCAGGTACAGTATTATCCAATAATGTAGCTAGAAATTAGTTAAAAGTGGTGCTACTATGAAGAATTTAATTACTTAAGATATGATCCAGTACCAGCCAAACCGGCCATTTAAATAACTTAAATAAAAATAAAATACCATCCCACTGAAAATGTGCTGGAATTTACACCTTATAAAGCTACACCTACTCTTCTTTTTCGCCACTTGCACTTCATCAACTCGATATCATTATGCTCAGACTGTAGCTAGATATTATGGCATAAACCATTATTTGACGATTAAAATAAGCTGCGTTGTGCGTGTAAAGATAACCACATTAGCATTTTAAATGGTCATAAAATATTTTGTGGGAGTAACAACCTTTCAGCTATGTCTCTCTACGCACCACAAGTGTCACATACTTGTCACGAATCTATGATTCATCATGATTACTAAGTCTTGACAACGTTAAACCTAAGCTGTGCACAGGGGACTGCATTTTGCAAATGAGCACATTATATATCTTGCCCACATTTTGCATATATGGCTCATACCCTCAGTGACAACAGCTGTAAAATAGAGCTTGTGAAAAGATGTCCATTTACATATGGACCTTGATTATTTGGCTAATGCATGCTGATGTTTTTTTTTTTTACATTTAGATTACATATTGAACAGTTGTGTCTCCAATTGGTTCACTTAGTTCACCACCTTAAAGGGAACCCCGACTATGAAGACTTGTATGGCTGATTAGATTAACGCTGATATCCGCCATATAAATCCGCTCTACAAAAACACTCTAGATGTCGGTTTAAAAAACACAAAAACTAATTAAAAAAAAAAAAACATCCGTGCACTCGTAGGCTGCCATTGCTTTTTACGTCGAAATGCATTCTGGGTAGTGACGTCAAATGGTTGCAAGGGTCTTGATTCTCCAGCGACTGTACAGCAACTGCATGTCTATGCCAACCGAGAGTATTTGTTGTTCAAGGTAAGCATATGGATTAAGCTATCATATTGTTATTATGAAACTTATTCTAATATCAATAATTTTAGAGATTATTAAATATAGACTTTATCCTGTTATAATTCCTACAGCCAGCATGCTGTCGCCATGTTATGAGCAAATCTATGCAATCTACACAGCGTCTGTGTGTACAGAGCTACTTATATCTTTGGAAAGCTAAGATTCTTGTGATTTGATTGATATAAACCGTTGTGAGATACAGTCACAACAGCTGCTACAGTCAATGTGTCTGTCAGACCACCAACATACAAACAAAAACTTATGAATAGAGGCAACTCACCTCATATGAAGCCTCATAGTAATCGATTGATCTATAACATCCTGACAAAAACAATCTTGTTACACTGACAAATGTACAAACAATCCAATTACTTAAAAATATTTAGTCCAGCTTTCAAAACAATGCATGTACTACAAATGGTTCAAGAACAGCTTTACTTTTACTAAATAAACAGGCAGTTATTGGGGTATTCCATAAAAAAAAGTATGTCAAATTCAAATGGTTAAAATTATCAATATGTAAGGAATTCAATCATTGTAAGTGTTAGGAGTCATGATCTGGAGCATACCTGAATGCATTTAAGTGAATTACCAATCATCGGACTTATATTTTGTCAATTGAATTCCATTAAAAACATCAGACTTAGTTACTATTTCTGAAGCAGCATATGTGATAAGAATTAAAATTTCAATAAACTTGCCTTATTGATTGGTTGGGGTGAGATACATATCAAAATATTCACCCACTCACTCAACCATACATTTTTTGTACTGCTTATCCTACAGAGAGTCACGGGGGAGCATGGAGCCTATCCCAAGGAACTTGGGGCACCAGATGGGGGACACCTCGGACAGGGTGCCAACCCATCCTAGGTTGCAATCTCACACACATTAACACTCTATTGACAATTTGGAAATGCCAATCAGCCTACAATACATATCTATGGACTGGGGGATGAACACAGAGTGACTGGAGTATATCCCCGATGCATGGGGAGAGCATGCATACTCCATGCACATAGGGCAGAAGAGGGAACCGAATCCCCAAACGTGGAGACAAACGTGCTAAGCACTAAGTCACCATGCCCCCCAAAGTAATCAGTTATGTAGAATTAATTAGCTAATTAAAAATAAGGAGTATTTAAGTCAAAATAATGACATAATATCTTAAAATAGAGTCAGAATGACAAGATATTGAGTAATAACAGCATATCATGGCAACATTTTTTTGCAGTTAATATCTTCTCTAGCACATGCCATAATTTATGCAATTATAATTTGAAATTGATTCACAAAATAACTCCAATTATCAAATTTGCACAAGCAAATTAGTACATTTGTCTGATCTGAGTAAATCAGGGCCAGAGTGCACACCCACAACATTTAGGCCTCTAATAAGCTGCAATTATTCACTTCCGGTTAGACTTTAAGAAGCTGCTAGACCAAGAAACAAACTCATGCAATTTCTGTGAAGATGTTCAATAGATGTTTGGCATAGCATGGAACGAAACACTGACAGTTAACCATAAGGTGAGCATAAACAAGATAAATAAAAAGGGCACACAGTCTGTGACCCGGCTTTTACAACTTGCCACATAATGGATCACCTTTCCTGTTGAAACTCTCTGTGTGACCTGCTAACCTCCTAATCACTTAAAATACAGTGGGATCCCAACAACTGCTGTGTAAACATCTGTAGAAATATAATCTTAAATGAATTAATATAAGGGATTACAGATAGAGATAATCTGAGATCCAGATAAACTATTATTTTATTTACTTTTTTAATTAAAGTGAATCAGCTTGGTCTGTCATAGCACATTCATAAGCAGTGCATAAACCTTTTCTTAAGCAGTGCTGCAGGCTATATGTAAGAAACTTCTGAGGTGACATTAAAGGTTTTATGTCACCCTCATTTAAGCCCCAGATCTATCATCAGTGTTCACTTGTTTTAATTTTTCTATATTTTTAAAAATAAATCTTTGAAGTTATTAGGGTGCCTTGAAGTTATTAGATGTCCCATGGGATCCCAGTCCTGATGCACAGCTGTAGTCTCAAGCAGATGGCATGCAAAGCTTTAAAAATAGCCTGCTTCCTATTTGTCTGATTTGTATCCAATTAGAACAGTTTATCTTTTCATTATGGACAATCTATATTACGGTCATGCCTATTAATAAAGCTGATATACTTGAACAAGATGTGATGTGATATTCTTCTGTTGGAAAAATACGTACACTCTTGGCCTCAGAAACTAGTATTGTCCTACTAGTATAGTATAGTATTTAGCAGAAATAACTTCTTGTAGGCGGTTTGCATAATTGTCCACCAGTCTCTGACATCGGCTTGCTGGAAGTTTTGAACACTCTTCCATGCAATATTCATTCAGATGCAAGGTTTTCTTGTATGTACTGCCGGTTTCAAATCCCACCACATTTCAATGGGATTCAAATCTTGGCTTTGACTAGGCCCTTCCATAACCCTCCATTTCTTTTTTTTGAGCCATTTCTTGGTGGGTTAGTGGGAGTGCTTAGGATTATAATCGTGTTGAAAGCTCCATTTTCAGTTTCAACATTTGGATAGATGGCCTCACATTATCTTCAAGTACTCTTTAATATGATGCAGAATTCATAGTTGCACCAATGAATGTAAGCTGTCCAGTCTCTGAGGCAGCGAAGCAATCCCAAACCATAACATTTCCACCACTGTGCTTCACAGTTGGTATGAGGTGCTTCTCCTGAAAAGCTGTCTTTGGTCGGCACCAAACATGTCTTCTGGTACTGTGACCAAACAACTCTATCTTTGATTCTTCTGTCTAGAGCACATTATTCCAAAAGGCCTGGTCTTTGCCTATATGCTCATTGGCAAACTGTAGTCTTGCTGTAATGTTCTGATAGAAAAAGGCTTTTACATGCAATGCCCATGCAGGTCAAATTTGTGCAATCTCTTTCTGATTGTAGAAGCATGCACTTTGACACCACCAGTTGCAAGATTTACTAGCAGATCCTGTGATGACACTTTGTGGTTCTTGGAGACTTATTTTTGTATCAGATGGTCTGCTCTTGGGCTGAAGTTGCTGGGACGGCTAGTCCTGGACAAATTGGCAGTCATTTGTAACCACTTGTAGATGATTTTCCTAGCAATGGGAAATAATTTGGAGATTTTTTTAATCCCTTGCCAGACTCAAAGGCATCCATTTTTTCTGAAGGCCTTACAGAACTCTTTAGAGCTTGCCATCATGGAAATGGTAAATGGTGCACTTATACAGCACTTTTATCCAAAAATGTCTCATTCACACACACACCAATGGTAGAAGAGCTGCCAAGCAAGCTGCTAACTTGCCATCGCGAGCAACTTGGGGTTCAGTGTCTTGCCCCAGGACACTTCGATACGTGGAGTCATGTGGGCCAGGAATCAAACTGCCAACCCTACGTTTAGTGGACAACCCGCTCTACCACCTGAACCACAACCGCCCATGATGACACCACACACCTCATTAACAACGGGAACACCAGACACTAGATATCAGATGGGTATAAATAAGACAGGTCCCACCTGCACTCCCTAAGCAAATATTTTTTGTCAATTGAAATTTTGAAAATTACTACAAAATATCAATTGTATGTGTCATGTGATAGAGTGTATCAACTTTAATAATAAGCATTGCTTCATTGAGGATCAAATCTTTGTTTGTCAAAATATGCAGGTCACTCAAGTGATTCCGCTTCAGCCTTGGCAAACCATATGTTCATAACGTTGCTTTGTGCACAGGGGCACTGTCATGCTGGAACAGGTTTGAGCCTCTTAATTCCAGTGAAGGGAAATCTTAATGCTACAAAGACATGCTATACTTTTGCATGCTTGCAAATTTGTGGGAACAGTTTACAGAAGAACCGCATGTAGGTGTGAATGTCAGGTGTGCACATACTTGTGGCCATATAGAGTATCTGTATTGGGTTACATACAAGATAATATAAAATACAAAATATGCTGTAGTTTTTAAACATTATGCTAATTGAGGTATCTTCTCCCTTTTTTTACTGCATAAAACCTTTACTGTCACCTCACAAGTTTTAATACAAGGTTTTCTTATCAATTTATAAAGGTCCATCAAATAAAGTGCTAACCAAATCACTTTAAATAACAATTAGAATTTTCTGCCTCACGAAAAGCTTGAATATTGTGTTATTCATAATAAAATAATATCACTTTTCTTCGCAAATTAGGCTTCATTTTAAGATGACAAATAGCTCCAAAGAAAATGAAATAATGAATGTTCCAGACGTGGCTGGAAACTGCTCAAAAATGTGCAAAGATCAAGAACAGAGAGTGCAGCAGAGTGATCCCATGTTCAGAGAAATTCTCAGTACTACACAGAAGATGAAAAGGAAACATGCAAATTGTTTGGGTTTGTGCCGTATTACTGGTTATTCACTCAAAGTCCGGTTCACTTGGTTCACAGCTCGCCATCGCCCCCTGTCATTCTGACTTCATTACTGCACCTGAAGTCTGGTCTATGATGGCTTACAGTGGTCTTCTGTCTAGCCAAGCTTTAAGTGTGCAAAATGATCACGGGCTATATTTAACATTGTATTTAGTGTTCTTTGTTTCTAATCTTTTGACCTCTATGGTTAGAATGTTAAGTAATAAAATGTAGCTTCACTATTTGTTGAAAACTACGCAAATTAGTTTGAAGCCACAGCTATTGGCATGTTAGTTTCAGCACCAGACTTGGCATGACTGGCTGGCTAATGGCATCAAATTCCATCTGAGGTTTTTTTTCCCCTCTTTTATTTTTTGTCGTCCTGGGTCGTGTTTCTCCAGGCGGGCTGGTTCTTTTCCACGGGCACAAGTGCAGACGCTGCACTTCTGGGGTACAATGTGTCTTTCATTTGGCTTGCTACTCCCAAACTCAGCACACATGTGGCCCAAATATGCAGCCAAAACCTCCAATACAAACACTCTGCTACCCAGTCTTTCTCTTTTTCTCTCTGCTTTCTCTACCCTCCATATTTCTCTTTCAACCCCAGTGTCATTCACTCAGCCTTATACAAATACGAATCAGCAATGTAATGGATAACCATTATTATGATCATTACTTTAACTTGAATTGAATTGGTGCAGTTCCAAATTAAAATGAATGGTGGTGCCGAAATCCCCTTGTCTCATACCTGATTAGTGTCTGAGGGCAGATGCTGGGTTAATGTCACTATAATCTGCCTGATGGAGGAGGTGCTTATCAGAGGGCATGAACTTTTTATAAAGTATACATCTACGTCATATGAGCAGGTAAAGAAAAAGTCCTAGAATTTGACAGGAATGTTCTATATTTATCTATGTTCTATATTCTATATTTCAAGAAAACTAAATGTTCCTATTTTGGTATTGAATCAGTACCGAGATTAGACATGAATGCAAAATGCACACCGTTCGCTCACACTGAGACAGTGGAATCTCAAGGAAAAGTCTACGTTGAAACAGATTAAATTTTTAGATTTGCATACAGTGCTGTGAAAAAGTATTTGCCTCCATCCTGAATTACTTTGTTTTTGTGTAGAGCTCATACTAAATTATTTCAGAAATTAAAACAAAATCTAACATAAAAATCGGCAACCTGAGTAAACACAAAATATAGTTCTTAAATTATAATGTTATCCAATACCAACTGGGCCGTGGTGAATATGTATTTGCCCCCATAGATATTAATTTTCCAAATTTATGAAACTGCATTCATATTGGGGTTCAGCTGGACTAAACGCAACCAGGCCTGATTACTGCAAAGTCTGTTCAAACAAATCAACACTTAAATAGACCCTTTTCAACAGCATAAAGTTTGTTAAAAGATCTTACCCAGTAACACACTATGTCAAAATTTAAAGAAATTCCGGAAATAATGAGGAAGAAGGTGATTGAAATACATCAGTCAGGGAAAGGTTACAAAGCTATTTCAAAGGCTCTGGGACCCCAGAGAACCACAGTGAGAGCCATTATCTCCAAATTGAAAAACTCAGCACTGTAGTGAACCTTTCCAGAAGTGGCCGATCTTCCAAAATTCCTCCACGAGCACAGCAAAGACTCATCCAGGAAGTCACAAAAGAGCCAAAGACAACATCAAAGAACCTACAGGCCTCTCTTTCATGAATAAAGGTCACTGTTCATGACTCCACTATCAGAAAGACACTCTGCAAAAATGGCATCCATGGAAGAGTTGTGAGGTGAAAACCACTGCTAACCCAGATGAACATTAAGGCTTGCCTGAATTTTGCCAAAACACACCTTGATGATCCTCAGACCTTTTGGGGAGAATGTTCCATAGACTGATGAGTCAAACGTGGAAATGTTTGGAAGACAGGTATCCTGTTACATCTGGCAAAAACCAACCACGGAATTCTACAAAAAAAAACATCATACTTATGGTGAAGCATGGTGGTGGAGGTGTGATGGTGTGGGGATTTTTGCTGCTCCAGGGCCTGGGCAACTTGCAACAATTGAAGGAAACATGAATTCTGCTCTCTACCAGAAAATCCTAAAGTAGAATAAACCGGACTTCAGTCTATAAGTTGAAACTCAAGCGCAACTGGATTATGCAGCAAGACAATGATCCAAATCATAGGAGTAAATCCTAGTCCTAGAAGTAAGTGAAAGACTGATCTCCAGTTATCAGAAACGTTTGGTTGTAGTTATTGCTACTAAAGGTTGCAACAAGATTTTTAATTTATGTGGGGAATTAGTTTTTCAAATGGTTGATAGGTGCTGGATCACTTTTTTGGTCCAATAAAAAAAAAAAACAACTGTATGTGTTTACTCAGATTGCCATTGTTTTATGTTGCATTTTGTTTGAAGATCTAAAACTATTTAGTATGTGATACACAAACAGAAGATATCAAATACATTTTCACAGCACTGTAAATATTTGTGATGTCTTTAATGATTCTGCTGCTAATGTGTTGGTTGTTGCTGTATTTTCATTATTCTCATGATGAGACCATTTTTCGCAATGTTCAATGTCATATTAAGGAGAAATCCTGTGTAGAAGCAGTTGAGAAAGCAAACATTGTTACCCAAAGTTCAACAATGCAATGCAGCTGTACAACCTAGTGTCGTGCTGAGTTACGGCAAATATTTGGTGCAGCTAGTTAGCAATCTATGAGATGACCATGAGTGGAAGGCACGGTGACTTCGTGGTTACCACGTTTGCCTCACACCTCCAGGGTTGGGGTTTTGATTTCCGCCTCCTCTCTGTGTGCGTGGAGTTTGCAATGTCTCCCCATGCTTTGGGGGTTTCCTCCGGGTGCTCCGGTTTCATCCCCAAGTCAAAACATTACATTGTAGGCTGATTGGCATCTCTAAATTGTCCATAGTGTGTGATTGTACTCTGCAATGCATCCAGGGTGTCCCCTGCCTTGTGCCCTCAGTTCCCTGGGATAGGCTCCAGGCTCCCCATGACCCTGTGTAGGATAAGTGGTACAATAAATGGATGGATGATTGCATGGAGATTATCACAAGATGAGCGATGCACACAAATAGATCTCTTTTGTTGCAATGTTCTCTAATCTTCTCTAATGAGGTAAAGAGTTAGCACAACTACACTCATCTATTATTTCCTCTCAAACTGCATTGTACTCTATAACTTTTTTAGGCCTGAACACCCAAATGAATTCACGCATTTTTATCATGGAACAGTTCTCATCGTATGTATAAGGAAATGTACAGATTGCAACCAAATCCACGCCGTGCTTAGAAGTTTTGTGTTATTCCACCCTGTGTTCCAATTACAGTAACTTTTAAAACATGGCGAAACGACTTTTATAACAATAATTGTTCTACGAAGATTACTCCCAGACTGCTCCACCTCGAGCCAAGCCGTGGAACTTTGCCATTGTGCTTTCATTCAAAAAAAAAAAGAAGCTCTATTTTCGTTGCTTTAGACAAATGCATTATGCGCAGGAATAGAAAGAGAGCGGGAAGAGTGGCTGCTTCCAAGTGAGTGTGGGACAGCAGCCAGAGCAGCTTTCAGCAGCTGGGTGACAGATACAACGAAATTTTATATAATTCTATAAATACCAGGACCAGATGGTTTTTATTAGAATGTGTCGGTTATTAAGCGGTGCCCCAGATTAAGCCTCTCTTATCGAGTGAGCTGTGATTAATAAGCTTTGCGGGGATGGCCCAGTCATTAGAGGCGCAACAAGAAACAGCGACATGGCAGCAGGAACATATGTGTGATTTGAGAATATTTGACATGCAGTGGATTAAGAGCCATGTCTCCACAATGGCTCTCTATCGGGGAGACTTTTGTCGATGGAAAACTCCTCCCTTGAATATTAATCTCTATAATTAACAAAATCGTCAGTGGTGTCTAAGATTCATTTTGTAAGTTGGACTTTTTTTTATTTAATTTCAGTTTAAAATTCATTCCTATGACACTTTACTTTAGTTTAAAATCCGTTCATCGAAATGTGGTAGCGATGCGGCAGAGCTTTAGTACTTTACTCTTTCCATTTCACTACACCTCCTCATCTATACACTCTGCTTAAACACATCTTCAACGTTCATGCTAAGACCACCGTCGACGTCATCTCGTAGATCGTATAATAGCCGAGCCGAATCTCTGCCTTAACTCAGCTGCATAATGACCGCATTGCATTCTGGAACTTTGAATTTCTCATTAATTTCTCATTGATATGACATTGAACATCGCAGAAAAATGTTGAGTGAGGAAATAAGCTCTTGCTCTTTTATTTCTAAGAACCAACAACAAAAAAACTTGAGCATTATTGCTTATGTTTGAGATTGTCGGAATTTGTTTTTTCTCTAGTTAAACTCCATTCTAAACGTAAAGTAAATACAGCACCATCCTGCGAACTCGGTAAACACATCACAAATATTTCAATACAAACTTATTTAATATGAGGTATGGTGAAGGTTTTCTCTCTTTTTTTAACTTTAAGAGTTAAATGCAGATTAATAATGCAGTTAATAAAGCCTTTTTAACTGTAGCTACTCTGCAGTATTACTCAGTTTTCTAGGTTTTGTTTTGTTTTGTTTTTTTACTTCTCCTTCCAATGCAACACTGGCTTAATGGTCATGATCAAAAACATCTGCGCTCCTACTGTCATACACTCTCTATATATTCCAGACACACAGATGGATGTTCACACAGTGTAAAAAGATCCAGCTTTAAATACGCTCCTGTGTTATTGTATTAAATGAAGTTTATTTAAGCTGCTAAATAAAGCTACATTTTAAGTAAGCTAATTTTGTGACATTGTTTCACGGAGTTTGCATGTTCTCCCCGTGCTGCGGGGGTTTCCTCCGGGTACTCCGGTTTCCTCCCCCAGTCCAAAGACATGCATGGTAGGCTGATTGGGTGTGTGAGTGTGTATGCGATGGACTGGCACCGTGTTCAGGGTGTATCCCGCCATGTGCCTGATGCTTCCTGGGATAGGCTCCAGGTTCCCCGCGACCCTGAAAATGGTAAGAGGTAGAAGATGGATGGATGGTGTATATGTTTGAATGCAACACTTGCTGTACTTGACTAGAGGTCAACTTGTTTTATAGATTGATGTTCCTGTTTACCTTGTTAATACAGCTCAAAGATTAGAAGTTAATGCGGTTACACCCAACATCATTTATCTATAGAACCTGATTCATGCAAATGCTAGAGAGGAAAATATGTAGTTGTACTCTGACAGTACTACTTCAGGATGTGTTGTTATTGCAATATAATCCATTTACCATCTGGCCACATCACACCACCTGGTCATTGATTATTTTTTCTACATAACTATACCCCCCCCCACACCCTTTTATGTTTTATTCCTTACTTAGTGTAGGCTTGACTGCTGTTATATCAATTATTGAGAATATAACAAGGGGAATGAAGACTTAGATAATAATAAACTGTACTTATGTCTACATGGAAAAATGCAAGATAGTTTACTAGCAGCTAATCTACTAGCCAGGTTAGCTAAGCTAAAAAAATAAAATCATAGCTATTGTGGTATGACAGGATTGGATCCATTTAGCATGAAAACATGACGGTGAAAATCAAGACTCAGACAACAATATATCAGTTGCGTTTACCTTTGACCTTTGAGCTAGTTTATTAGTGCTTAACTAACCTGTTAGATGTTTGGGATGGCTGAAATACATTTCCAAATATTCTTGTATATCCATAGATCCTTGCGTATAGAGAATGAAGGCATAGAGAAGTTCATAGATCTCTTTTTTGTACTTTATTGGATATGTATCTGTTTAGTGCTACAAATATCCATATATGTGTATTTGGATTTAAACGTGAAGTAGACATGGAGTAAACCAGAATGAATGAATATTTTCTGTGAACGGGACTGTTGTTTAAACCACACTACTGTAGTTTGTTTCTGTTTGTTTGTACTTGCCTGCAATATTTTCGCAAAAAAAAATAAATGGCCCTTTTTCCCAAAAAACAACAACCCTCACCAGGCAGTTACTAAGAATGAATGCAGGTGAACTCATTCATCACTGTAAATTCATTGTTCAAGTTCACGTTAATGAATGTGGACTCTCTTTGCTTTGTAAGCTTCATATCTGATCACTTGTATGAAAGGAAATCTTAATTTATGTTACATCCTTCATTTAAATGAAATGATGAACATCTGAATGTTCAGTTTGAGATTTTACCCATTGGGAAAAGCAAACATACCAACTTCATTTATATGAAATCCATCCATTTTCTGTACCGCTTATTCTACACAGGGTTGCCAGGAGCCTGGAGCCAATCCCAAGGGACTTGGAGCACAATTCGGGCGACACCCGGGATTGGGTACAACTGCACACAGGGCACAACTGCACACACACTCACACACCCATTCACTTACTGCGAACAATTTGGAAATGCCAATCAGCCTACAATGCATGTCTTTGGACTGGGGATGGAAACCGGAGAGTGCATTGAACCCCCAAACCCGCAGGTGCAACCAATAAGTCACTGTGCCCCACTGTATGAAATCTGAAATTCATGTGAAATTTCCAAGAAATCATACGTGTGAACCGGCACAGTGAGGCAACTCTTTTGTGCCAGAGTTTTCCTGGCATTATGCACTAACCCTGAGGTTAACGTTGCTCTCAGGCTTTCCCTAGCTCAACTCCATATATGATGCATCACAACACTAGGCTACTATGAGTCATTTTATTCTCTCCATGGTGCTGTAAAACTATCCTCCCAGACTGTGATTATTGCTATTATGTCTGTGTTAAGTGTCCATCGACTTTACTGATGATAACCACAATGATATGTCATTAAAGTGGGCTAAAGCTCGAACTATAAAAACACTCAGCCCAGTGTTTGCTTGGGCTGAGAGCCATGTTAGAGCTCTTGCACTCTTTCAATTGGCTGCTACTCACAAACCCATTAGGCAATAAGTTAAGGTAACTCTCTCTCTCTCTCTCTTTCTCTCTCTCTCTCTCTCTCTCTCTGTATCTCTTCCCAGCTGTTTCCTGCAGCAGTAGCAGCTAGGCTCTCTTTTGCATTCTCCACTAAGGCTGCTACTGGTCACCTCACAGCACTTCCTGTTTGCATTGACTCATTTCCTGCTCTATCCTCGCAGGGGAGTCTGTCCGTTTTAGTGGAATTTGGAGCGTGTCTGGAAGAAAGGAAAAAAAAACCCCACTTGTTCTCTCTTTCTCACATAAAAAAACGTAGAGAGGTCAAGAAACATGTCTGGGACTTCCAGCCATATACGCGTAGCTTCAAAGCTCTGGAAATGCTCATGTTTTTCTCTTAAGTGAGTCACTATTTTGGAGACTGAGTATTTGTTCTGGTGATTAATATTCCTACTTATTGTATAATAAGAAATGACACAGTAAAGCCTCATTTTAATGACACGGTATTCATAAATCGTGGTTGTTTCTTGCATTTCTGAATCATAGGACTGACTTATTTTTTTTTCTCTCAAAAAAAGTCAGTGGCTCGCTGCCGTTCTGTCTGTTCCATTTAAAAAGCATTCACTGAATCCAAAGATGACATATCAGCAAACTATTCAAAATGATCCCTTCATCATGCAGTCTCGGAATAATGAAACTGTTTAAACAATATCAGCGAATGCAAACTGTTAGAATAACTGTTTAAAGAAACGCTGGCTTGAACATCAAAGTGGAGCAAATGAGCTGACTCGTAAACAGATCGGCCCTGAAAGTACGCACCACACATGCTGACTTGGGAGGCAAAAAAATAAAAAAAATAAAAAAGCTTGTCGAATACAGACTGTTTGCGACAATTAGGCCGATGCCAGATAGGGCTGACTTATCAGTGGTCCCCATCCAGGCCTCTGTTTATCTTTAATTGCAATTTTGAAAGAGATTTGGAGCAATTAGGGTCCAGGAGGGGCTCTGGAGAACACACCCTGCCCTAAACAATGGTGCTGTGTTTGGCAGTCTTTGCACGCTGAAGGGCCCGAGAAGTAATATAGGGAGTGTCCATGCAATCCAATGAGCTTTGATTGATGCATTGCCAGAAGCATCTCTTCACATACACATGCACTGAGAGAGTTCATGTGTAGTTCAGTAAAACTTCCAGTCAGCAGAAGACGGTGCTTCCTCTGTTGACCATTATACTCAGCTACACAGTGCCATATGCCCTCCATCAGCGTTATCCCAGCATTACTTTACTGCTGAGTTTAACCACTAGAAACTCAATCTGAGAGAGAGAATGTGATTCTCCCTGAGGAGACATCAGATTGGCCCATGATTCCTCATCAGTAACGTCACGGGGGGAGCCGTGCTTGGACGATCCGACACTTTAACCCACTTATTTAAAAGTCATTACAGCGTGCATGGACGTGATTGGATCATGTGGCACAGGAATGTGCGGTCAGACCGAATTGTAATTCACTCCTCTCGTCTCTGACAGTGCAGATATTGAATGGCTGAAACTACGCCGTAACATCTGGAAAACTCATTTTCTAGTCTGTTTGCAATGATCTTCAGTGGACATGTGTACCATAAATAAAGGAGAGGAAAATTCCCTTTTCCAAACATTTATTTCTTTCTGTTGAGATTAGCCAATTTGTAGTGTGCGTTTTAATAAATATTTACACAAATGTTTGCTTGTGTTGTTAAAGTGTTCTGAAGGCTTTTACTGCCCTCTACTGTCAGTTATGTATTAATGCAGAACATTACCAGAAACCTGGGGCTGGATTGTAGAACTTGAACCCCTAACTGTAGCAGTAAAATGGTTAATTTAGAAGACACTGTAAAATAAATAAATAAATAAATAAATAAATAAAAAAGCCTAAAATTAAGAATGATACTTTTTCCAACATAAGAGTACAAAAGAGCTACTACTTATGATTAAAAGGTGTAGGCAAGTTATTGTACTATATGTTTACACAGCCTTGTTGAATTCTGATTGGTCTCGAAGGTGTTATTTATTTATATAAACAATAGATCTGACAATAGTTCTTCCTAAAAATGAGTAATAATGTACATAGTTACCTGTTAGGTTGATGCCCCATATATATATATATATATATATATATATATATATATATATATATATATATATATATATATATATATATATATATATATATATATATATATATATATATATATATATATATATATATATATATATATATATATATATATATATATATATATATATATATATATATAGGAGCTCCCACAGATATTTTTTTCATTTTTTTCAACATGCCGCCAGCTGTTTTATTCCTTACATAATAAAAACAAGCTTTCAGACAATTAATTCCCTCTACAGACTGCTGAATTATTGCTACATATGATAGCATTTGTCATTACTGAATACTGACAGTAATGTATCTGTGTGTAAAATACATGTAAAGCCTGTGAAAGCCAGTCTCAGATTAAATACTCAGCAAAGAGCATGCGAAAGTGTGCTTGAAGTAAAGCAGGCCCTGAACCCCTACAGGCCTACATGTGAACTCCGTCTTCAATTTCTCCACTGGGGCTTGGCATCCCACACCGTCACTACCTTATCCTCCTCCATCCATAAATAGCAAGCGGAAGGAAGTTCACTTGCACCCATAGCCAACTGGATGGAGAACAGGAGACCCGAATGAGAAAGAAAAGAAAGGAAAGGGAGGAAATAACAAGCAAAGAAGCTGGCATGCCTCACTGCTTTTAATTGGTTCCAAGTGTCCCAGATTCAAACGTCAGGAAGACTCCCCTGGTCCTCCAGTGGTGTGGAGCTCAGTCGCAACAGATATGTAGCTCTGCTGGAAGAACAATATGGATTTCATTTTTCACCTGATTCTTTACTGTTTAATTGAACAATTTCCTGGACAGATATAGTACACTTCTGAAATACAAGCTTTGGCGCTGGACCTGTTCAAGTCATGTTGTTTATCATGTTATTCCATCCAGAACGCAACAGCAAACAGCATACTGAACAAAAATACACAAATATTGAGTACTCTCCAAAAGTTTTAGTCACCCTATTTCTTTGAGTACGAACTTTGTTATAGATTTTTATTTAAAACTTTTATATTTACTTTTATAAAACTTTTTATATTTCCAAACATTAGTTTTCCAGCACAAAAATAAAATGTTACACACCGTAAAACCGGATAGTTCATTCAACTGATCACCTCCAAATTGTTGTTGATAAATCAATTTCTTTAAGCCGAATACACTTAAATATAACAAAAATGCAACTCAAACTTTGTAATTGAAGTGTATTCGGCTTAAAGAAATTGATTAAACTTAAACATTTGGAGGTAATTAGTTCCCTCAAATCTTATTCGTTAAATTGACTACCGGAGTATTGCAGTGTGTAACATTTTAATTATGATATAAATAATGATATTTTAGATAATGATAATGACCTGACCCCATCATCTTGGATGGGTATTTTCCTTTATCAGCAAGTGTTTTAATCCTTCCTTAATGAAAATGACCTTTAAAAAGATATAACGTCGACTGCAGGAGTATTTCCGTGATTGGAGAGCTGCAAGTGCATCACTATACTTATAAAGGTTACGCAGTAAAGGGTAAAGAGTAACAAATGGAATATGCATAATTTGTCCTTGCACTTCTAGCCTCGTTTTATCTTAACAATGTCTTTTATAGAGTACAGTATGCGCTACATAACACGACACCTGTAAGTGAATTTGTTAGATAACATGCATCACAGAATTTGCATTCATTTTGTCAATGAGAATGGATAAAGAATGTTTCAAGATCATGAGGCTGAAAATGATCTACTGCTGTGCCCTAATGAAAATGGGTTACAGTTGTAGCCACTGTTAAAGAGAAGTTAATTAGACTGTCAGTGCATTCAATTTGAGAAAAAAATCTACTTCATAAATCATTCATTTAGGCCACAACAGAAAAGAACACTGCAAACACACCTCAACTTCCAACACTTCCTGTCGATGTGTCCGAATATTAGCTCTTGAGAGATAAAAGACACAGTGAACAGTGCATCATTCTTAGCAAGTATTAATATTTCCTCCAGAGAAAGTGAATTTACTGCAGAAACTACTGTCTCGTCTTTGAACTTTGGGGACTATGTTACGATGTGTCTGTGACACAGCGATGGTTGTTAAAAAATTTAGTGGAGCACAAAGGGAAACAGACTTCCCGAGATGCAGACAGCCTGCATTTGTCATCCGGCTTTTACAAAACCCAGGAGTGCAAAAAGCTGCGAATCACTGCTACTGTCTATATATTCCACTTCTGTAAGCTGTGTATTCCGCTGGAAAATAATTATTTTGCCATTCAAACCAGTCCTACAAGGAGCTGAAAATGAAGGATAATTAACACGTCAGTCACGTCACTGTCCGCAGTACCTGTCACAGTTTTCCAGATTCATTTTACAAGCACCAAAGACATCACCAAGCTTCTGAAAAGAAAAGAAAAAAAAACCCTGAATGTCGTGAACTGAGCCCTCTGAGCCAAATTAATGGGTTACAAAGAATGTTTTGTTCCAGAGATTTCTCATTAAATCTGGAGTTTAATTAAATGTTTTCGCAAATGCTGTCAGAAAAATCAGTCTTAAAGTAATCAGAATAAGACGACTCAAAAAGTGCTGCACTTCAGTAAATGCATTAATCTGGCATTATGATGACAAAACATTGCTGAGCAAACAGACAACTGTGCTACTATGTATATCTTTCCCGATCAGTTGTTTTGGCTAATGTCTCGAGCACTGACACCGAGAGAGAAAAACACTCCCTTCTGCTGCCATACATCCTGTAAGGACTGAGCCGCAATATCTTGCATTCATCACACACAGGGTCCAGAGCTGTGAATGGACAGACAGGCCACCCACGACCTAAGAGAGTCCAGGGGCCGTACCACTGAGCAAAATCCCTGGGACTGAACGCACTGTCCTCCCATCCTGTTTGCCAGCTGTCAGCTCCTGATAAGGCATCTTGGCCATGAGGAGCTCTGCTGGCCTTTGCCTGAGTCAATGGGAATCCAGGAAACGTTCACTTGCTGTTTTGTGGAACAATGGAGAGAGGAAACACAGGGTGCTAGAGGGAAAAAGAGAGACAGACAGACAGACAATCAATCTATATGCAGTGCTAAACACATCTGCAGCTTCATTCAATGTCCTTAATGGATGAAGTAAAGGTAGCCTGAGCAATATTACAGATATACAGAATATTAGATTAATAGTCCACTGATGTAGAACATCCACGATCATAGTTTTACATTGCGTAGAAGTTCCTGTTATGCCAGTGTCATATCTTTTATTTAAAATACACAGAATGCCTCAAACATCATTAAAATATACTTTAAACTGGAAAAAGCTTATTGTAGAAAAACAAACAAACAAAAAAAAAACTACTTTAGATATTTTCCGAGATGGACTAAAATCTATTCACTTCATGTGCTGGTTACAATGATATGTCCATATAAATCCTACAAACATTCAACTACTCATTTTTTGAGAAATTGCAAGAATATCAAGAATATCATATGGACAGACTTATGAACCAGTGACAGTAGCCGGAAAATGGGCCTCGAGTTCCTGTGCATGAATGTGTTAGTACCATGCACGACAAACAGGAACTAAGCTATTATAAAAAGAATATATATTGCAGTCATGTGATCTAGCTGCAACCACTAGTTCTTGAAATATCACACCAACTAGAATCTTGGAAAGACACACAGATGGACGTACAGATGGAAGGACAGACATGCAGACCACCTGAAAACATAATGTCTCTACAGACCCATCTAGAACAGTCAAACATTCATCAATTTGTCCCCCGTCGCAGGACGGAGGTTTGGTTTATTCTTATACCCTTAGGAAACTCTTTTCTTTCAAAGAGTGTCTATGGAATCCTATAACAGATGGGTTTCTTACCAAAACCATCCCAATTAGAAATTTTTTTCAAAGCTAGAATCATTAACAATCCAAATAACACTTGATGAAACCCCCTAGGAGTGCAATTTTTTTTTTTTTTTTTTTAGTCAAGACAAAGTGCTTCATACACTCAGTTGTCCCACTAGGGCAGGGATGTCCAATCTTATCCAAAACAGGTTGCAGGAGATACAACTGATTCCACCTGTTTAAATCAATTGATCATCGCTTTCAATCAGATGTGGTTCCTGATTGATTGAGATGGAATCCTGCGCCCTCACTGGCCCTTTGGGGATAAGATTGGACACCCCTGCACTAGGAGGACATCCCCCCCCAATCGAGATCTGATGTTAAATTTGCACAAATTTATTCAAGAGAGTTCAAAATGGCTGGATTATTTTCAGTTTAAAATAAATTCATTCAGTATGCACCTTAATCCTGCCGCTAACATTTGTATTTCATACAGTACAAACTGATTCATGTGAACTATTACAAAGTTGCAACGAGGACTGCCTAGAAGGAAAAGAACCTGTACACACTGTAAAATATTGAAATTGATCATTGATCGATTTAGTTATTATTAATAGAGAGACGTGCTGTACTAAACATGAACAACTCATCAACTCTTACAGAACATGAGCTGTGGATGCTCAGAAGCACTGAAGGCGGTTAGTGTGAAGGCTGTGGGAGCTCCAGATGGAGTGTGTGTAAGCGGTGGCCGTTAGCTTCTGTGGCAGCTGGAAGTGTGTGAGCTGTACAGCTGTAGGGACTGCTCTGCCACCGCATGCTCCGGCCGTTCCGCTCCCTCTCTGATTTACTGTCTGGCTTTTTATCAGACGACTGCATGCCGAGGCCTGCGGTAGACCTCCATTCCACCACGCGCTCAGGCAGTTAGGCCTCTTTAAACACACACATTGTCAACTCTCTCCAGTTCACACACACACACATGGCATCTTGGATTTGAATATACGGTGTTTCCGTGTAGGCAGGATCTTTATACTGTATATATTAAGTTATATTGTATTTATGTGCACATGTATTGGATACTATGTAAGCAGTTTGCAAGTAGGGATTTGGGGTAAAAGGTTTTAGGCCCCGTTCCAGTTCTCTGTCTGGAAACTGACTTTCCATTTACATATTGCAGGGAAACCTGCAAATATTTTTCTTCCTACCGAGACAAATGTAATTGCTGTAATGGAGTGTAATTGTGTAAAATAAACGAACAAGTAAATAAACTGTACTACAATGGTTTTCAACTAACTAAAAAAAATAATAGAAAATCTTTGCTCAGAAAGGCATGGGAAACATGCTCACCATGCTCAACATGCTGCAATACACATTTTTTTTTTAATCACAATGTGCATTTCCTTCTCCCAGTATTTACAATATATCACACAATAGAAATGCTTCTATACACTTCCCATTTGATTGACATAGCCTGTGTTTGTGGAACTTGATTAGATTTAATTAAGTTAAAAACAAGATAATTGCATTATGCCCTGCGATGGACTGGCACCCTGTCCAGGGTGTACCTGCCTTGTGTCCGATGCTCCCTGGGATAGGCTCCAGGTTCCCCGTGACCTGGAGTAAAGGAGTAAGCGGTAGAAGATGCATGGAAGGATGGATGGACAAGGTAATTGCAGTCATGCACTATTTTTCTACAAGCCAAAAATTCACCACCTGGATTTGCTTTTCCAAATGTGTTGTTCCAAAACTAGCCCAATTTGGCATAGAAAATGCAACTCTGATGGTGACACCAGCTACTTTAATATTTAGTTGCATCACTTTTAGCTAGTGCCATAGACAGTGTTTTTATTCCCACTCAAGGTTGCGCTTACAGAAAGTTTGACCAATCCCACCTGCTCCCAAAATTATGACTATTATTTATTTATTTATTTATTTATTTATTTATTAATCCCTGATTTTCTCCCATATTTAGTATTGGTCAATTCCCACCCACCAGTTAGCTCTCCCTTATCATACGACAGCTAGGAACTGGCAAGGATTAAGGATATCATTTGTTTCTTCTGGGGCAGCTGAAGTCAGCCAACCATGTCTTTTTGAACTGCTGCATCACAGGGCGGAAGGCTCTATCTACCCTCTTCCGATACATGATCTCACAAATGCCCATGATTGGCTAAAGTCAATGTGATTGATGGGAAGAGAGTACACCATCCCTCACACTGAGACAGCACAGGCAATTTTGCCCTCTTTACTCCTGGCTATGGATGTCTTTGGCATTCCCAGGACTTTTACTCATGAACAATGGATGATAAGGAAATCCTCTTCTGTTGTGCCGTTGACCTCAAACAAAATTAGTTGTTACTATTTCCCATAACATAATTTGATCAGTCATTTAAACCAGTGTACCTCTGACAAGGAAAAAACAGTTAGTGAAGACGTATGAATGCAGGAAGTACGTCACACAGAGCTTCCATGCTAATACATGTGGCTGTTCATTGTCCTACAAGCTTTGTATCTCACACCTGCTTCTGTGAACCAATGAGAAACTTTACTTCACTAAACAGACCAGAATGTTGAAATTCAACTTGTCTAGCTCTCTTTGTTATAATTCTCCTTATAGCTCCCGTCGGTGAAATAATGTACATAGTGACTAAATAAACTGCACCAAAGGATCTGTTATGGAAGCTGCTATGGTTCAGTTGCTTGAGTTGAAAGCTTGAGTTGTTGAAAGAAAGCCATTTTTGTTTGCATTTCTCACCTCTGCTACTGTATTGTGTTCTATCAGTATTCAGCATTCTACAGTAATTGGTAAGTTTGGTAGTTTGGTAATTTGCTGTATCACACCTACACCTTTAGCAAGAAATTCATATTCTTGAATACACAAAATAGCAAGAACTAGAATTATGCACTCCATAACAATACATATGAATTTCCTTTTCATATTTTAGGAACCAATAACTCTAATAGACTTAGGAAAACCTCAGGAAAACACACTTAAAAAAAAAAGAAAAAAAGTTTATAGTGACTTTGCACCCTTAGGTAGCTCCTTACATGGCTTTCTGTCCAAAGTCACTATATAAGATCCTTGGGTGAAAATGTTATCCATCTCTCTCTCTCTGTCTCTCTGCTTGGTCCACTGCTGGCTCCTGTGCCTGCTGGTGAGGTAATGTCTGAATTTGTAATCTGTCTGTGTGTGTCTCCGAGGGGGAAAGATTTCACTCTCAAACAGTCTGCCTTTACTTTACAACCTGACACAAACACGCCACGGCTCCCCGAAGAATCAGCTCATGCTAGAAAAACATTTCACTGAACTCACCATTCTGTGCAAACAATGTGGCTCTCCTATGTGTGAAGAAACACACACCTACAGTATACAGATACACAGAGTTAAAGCAAATAGATTATATACTGAGGTCAATGCAAGACCACTGCGGAACCCTAGGTTTGGCTGAGGTGGTCAGAAACAGTGCGACCGCAGAATTAATCCTGGTCAGTCATAAGGATACAGCTTAGGAAGCCACTAATTTGAGGTCAGTGTAGGAGACCACAAGATATAAACACAACGTAACTCAGAGCACCCACAAACTACTCAGTGTAGAGAGCAAAGACTGCATTCTGCACAAATTCTAGTCTTTTTGTTGTGGACGATTAGGCAAAGCTAGTATGTTTACATGCGTACCACCTTATAATACAGTAAATACACAAACCATTAAACCATTTAACCATTAAATATTCCAAATTATGGACAAATCTACATTACATGATAAGAATACATATGCAGCTCTTCTACCAACTTGTGTATGCACCCCCCCCACCAATTGTTCCCTCATTGCTATCATTTACAATACATCAACACAATTGTCCTACAGTATATCAATAGTCCAATTATCCTTCTGACAATTTCAGGTGTACCTTCTCATTCATTATATTAAACCAGTTTAAAAATATTGGGAAGCCTGAGGACATGCTGGACTCATTTCCCCTCTGAATCCACCACATCATCTGTGTCTAGTTCCACTTCTGATCAAGCTTCCAACCGGGAAATTATCAGAACAATGTGCTTGGATTTATTAATTATTCATTATGTAATAAAAGAAGCTTGATCAGAAATGGCAGTAGACACAGATTTTAAGATGGGAAATGAGTCAGGCTTATGACTTCTCATCGTATCCTAGAATTAACCAAGGCCTATTTTAAACTGGTTTTATTGTAATGGCTGAAGAAAAGTCTTGCTCTGTAATGTAATCAGAAATAATTAGACAGTTCTTATAGGCAATAAAATATGTTAACTATATGCTAGGTTTTCAGTCTAATCTCTCACAGTGTCATCCAAAGCAGGTTCGACCATGCAAAGGGCAGAGATATGTTTGGAAATATGTAAGGATGTCCTTTAAGGAATAAAACATCCATGTCTCAAAGTGTTTTATTTCTTTTATACCACTGCAATTTCCAATGATTACAGTATTTAGTTATTTATTAAACAAGAATACATCATACATTTTATTACTGTATAGATACATTTAATGTTGTGAAACATCCAAGTTAGTCCTTGTTATCCTTTACATTATAGCAGTTATAAACAGCCTACCCATCACCAGTATCATTTTTTTCTCTTACTTGAAGAAACCATCATCTCTCTGTTCTGAAGACTTTGCCATGTCAGAAAATATAAAGTTACAGCTTTACCTCTGCCTGTTACATGGCTCTGAAATTGGAGACTCCTTCCATAAATGCTAAATAAATGTCTCCTCACAGAAAATGTCACCATATCAACAACTATATGATCAAAAAAAAAAAAATACATGAAGCGTCCACCGTACAAGTTCCTCTGTTTTTTTTTTTTAATTGTTACTATAGATGGTCCCACCAGGATTTTGCTATTTTATGATCGCAAAAATTAATGCAAAGTCAAACAAACTCAGCAATATTTAGACATTCATTTATATTTACCACAGATTTTCCATGGATTTAGGCCAAGAAGCGTCATGTGACATTATCACAGTGCGCATTTGGAACAATCACAAAAAACTCAGCGATGTCCTGTATGGACTACATAGAATTGATAACACACTATAACAAATGCTTTGATATAAAACTTGCAGTCAGCACTACTGTCCAAGCTGCTGGTATAAAAACAAATTATACCTAGAAATTCAATGCTGCTTTAAAGCCTTCTTTGATGCCATGCAAATGTACTGAGCTAAACGGAAATCTCAGATCGAAGGGAGACATCTGCCTTATACAGACAGGACCTGTTTAGTTTGATACACTCAAGCGGAGATATTTTAATCTTTCTGTCAGAATCATGCTTCTTTCAATTATGGCTGCATATAAATCAGTTGCGCAACTTTTAAAACTCTGAAATCTTTGATTCCTGCATCTTGAATTGCCGTTTGAAAGCTTTGGACTTCTGGAATATTGTTGTTATTGTTGCTGTCAGAAATAATTTTTGAAAGAGAGAGAGAGGGAGAGAGAGAGAGACTATGGATGGCTGGATCCAATGAGGCTTTATTCCCAGCGGTGTAACAGAATTCAAAACTCATTTAGGATCAGTGTCGAGAAGTCTGGACAATTTAGTATCTGCTCATGACCCCATTTTTCTTTTATTTCTGTTTTCTTTGGAGATGGCAAAGAAATGAAAGCCTTAGAGTATAGGATTATCCCTCCATTCTGAAAAGGAAATTATTAGATTCTGATGTGGCATGGCTTCCAGAAGGAGTGGAAATACACTAGATTTTCTGTTCCCTGATCTCATATGCTGTAGTCACTACCTAAAAGATGATTTTTTTTATATATATATATATATATATAGTGCCTTGCAAAAGTATTCGGCCCCCTTGAACTTTTCAACCTTTTGCCACATTTCAGGCTTCAAACATAAAGATATAAAATTTTAATTTTTTGTGAAGAATCACCAACAAGTGGGACACAATTGTGAAGTGGAACGAAATCTTTTGGATTTTTTAAACTTTTTTAGCAAATCAAAAACTGAAAAGTGGTGCGTGCAAAATTATTCGGCCCCTTTACTTTCAGTGCAGCAAACTCACTCCAGAAGTTCAGCGAGGATCTCTGAATGATCCAGTGTTGTCCTAAATGACTGATGGTTATAAATAGAATCCACCTGTGTGTAATCAAGTCTCTGTATAAATGCACCTGCTCTGTGATAGTCTCAGGGTTCTGTTGAAAGCGCAGAGAGCATCATGAAGACCAAGGAACACACCAGGCAGGTCCGTAATACTGTTGTGGAGAAGTTTAAAGCCGGATTTGGATACAAAAAGATTTCCCAAGCTTTAAACATCCCAAGGAGCACTGTGCAAGCGATCATTTTGAAATGGAAGGAGTATCAGAACACTGCAAATCTACCAAGACCTGGCCGTCCCTCTAAACTTTCAGCTCAGACAAGGAGAAGACTGATCAGAGATGCAGCCAAGAGGCCCATGATCACTCTGGATGAACTGCAGAGAACTACAGCTGAGGTGGGAGAGTCTGTCCATAGGACAACAATCAGTCGTACACTGCACAAATCTGGCCTTTATGGAAGAGTGGCAAGAAGAAAGCCATTTCTCAAAAGATATCCATAATGTGTGTGTGTGTGCTTCTGGATAGAGAATGAAGAGAAGGAAATTAAACTGATTTGAAGAGGAGCTTCAGCCCATTTATAGATTCTAACAGCAGCCTTTCCATCTGACTGCTTTAAAAGGAACTGTGTGCCATGGAGTCTTTTCAGGTTGGATGCAAGTGCAGGTTATATTAAAAAAAGTCAAACAAATCCAAAAGGACATTCAAAGAACGTGATCGAGAAACAGGCACAGGTCAGGTGATCAGCGAACAACATCCAGTATGGATGAAGACAAGAATCAATGTAGCAAATAGACTAGAATTAAAACTGTGGGAGCAAAATGAGAACACAAGGCTTAGTAATGGCACTAGTATAAACCAGGAGTGAGACTTCACACTGGGATCACTGTGATTGTGTGTGTGGGGTGGGGTTGGTGGACCGCAATCAGGTGTATCTTTGTGGCTGATGGGAAATGTAATTGAATTTCGAAATGTTGTTGTGACATGTTGCTTCTTGAACAAATGGTTTGCGTTTTATAGATGAATTCACACTTTTGTGAATTCATATATAAAACGCTGAAGCTTTGCACCAAGAATCTATTATGTTTCATTTGAAGGAGGTTACAAAGGTAAAACAATTCTTTATATTCTTCAATCTTCAGAAACCTTCGGGGTTATCCCAGTTTCCCTCAGGGCAAGTTATAACTATTATATCTAACATACTGTATCTTAAAGTTGCTAAAATAAAGAGTTGAGTTGATGCCAAAGAGCTCCATTTTGGTCTCATCTGACCACCAGAGGACAACTGGGTGAAAGTGTTGTGGTCAGATGAGACCAAAATGGAGCTCTTTGGCATTAACTCAACTTGCTGTGTTTGGAGGAGGAGGAATGCTGCCTATGACCCCAAGAACACCATCCCCACCGTCAAACATGGAGGTGGAAACATTATGCTTTGGGTGTGTTTTTCTGATAAGGGGACAGGACAACTTCACCGCATCAAAGGGACGATGGGCGGGGCCATGTACCGTCAAATCTTGGGTGAGAACCTCCTTCCCTCAGCCAGGGCATTGAAAATTAAAAGTAATTACTAAGTCATTACGAAGTACTAAGTCATGTTTTGCAGAGGGGTCAAATACTTATTTCCCTCATTAAAATGCAAATCAATTTAGAACATTTTTGACGTGTGTTTTTCTGGATTTTTTTTGTTGTTATTCTGTCTCTCACTGTTCACATAAACCTACCATTAAAGTTATAGACTGATCATTTCTTTGTCAGTGGGCAAACGTACAAAATCAGCAGGGGATCAAATACTTTTTTCCCCTCACTGTAGCCACTTCCCATTTTGTGAAGCTGAACAACCTTTTGACGCACTTCACAGCTACAGTTCTTGGTCTTACCCATTGTTATGAATGACTGGGCATTTGGCTTATGTATTATCTCATAATTATACCTCTCTGAGACAGGAAGTCATGGTTGAACAATTTCCTGATCCCAGTCACCAAGGTGTAATAAAATGTTTATAATTTTTAAAATTATTTTATTATAATGTTTTTTTAATATCTCTGGGAATACATTTCAAATATATTTTTCTCATATAAATTCATATGGGTGCCAATAATTGTTGCACACATATATTTAACAAAGATTTTTTTTTTATATAAACCTGTGTTGTGTTACCAGTTCTTTGATATCCATGAGAGTAGACTATTTTTGTGAATTTATTTTTAACAAAAGATAAAAGAGAAAAACAACAACAATACAGATAATTTTCCATAGCTGTATTTGCTCATATGTACCAAGGGTGCCAATATTAGTAGAGGGGGCACTGAATGTTAGCATGAGATGATTTAAAGTCAGGATGGCTTCCATTTGAACATTTCCATTTCTCCTGCAAATTGGTTTTGTTTCGCTCTATAACTGATGACGCTATTTAGATAATTACTCGTGGACTTTTATCTGCTTGCAGTGGCGTGGGAATGTTGTGGGTCTGTCATGCTAGATTGATGAGGTCTCAAGCAACTGGCCTCCAGCAGAGCACCCAGTGCAGGCGTTGGTCTGAGCAATGGCCTCATTTCCTCCGAGTATAAATTCTCTCTGCAATGGGCACTGCCACAGAGGCCTTTTACATCAGGTACGGCTAGCCGGACTGGGCAATTACAACCCAGCTGCTTTTGTCTGTTGTGTGGCTTTAAATACTCCCTGACATCTTTACTACATGAAATTGTATTATTATTAATTTAATACAGGATATGGCTTTGTAATTTAGCAAAGGATTAAACCGTGCACACTTGTATTTTTATCCAGTTTTATTTAGCTAAAATAATATTATGCTTATATTTGTATATATATATATATATATATATATATATATATATATATATATATATATTGTGTACGTTTTTAGGTAGAAAGAAATTAATTGTCATATTAAAATAAAAAAGCTGTAGATACTTAACGTTGTATCTTTTATTATTATTATTATTATTATTATTATTATTATTATTATTATTATTATTATTATTATTATTATGTGGATATTAATTGATATTAGAAAAATGTAAAGTGTTACGTTCTCTCTTTACTCTTCCTGGTCAGACAGCGTGAAACCCTACCCTGTTGTTGCACACTCGTGCACTCCATCTTTGCACACATTGGAATGGTTAGAAGCAGGCCTGACCCTGTGACCCTGTGACCTAGTCTCTTCTGACACGTCTGTGCAGCATGCTTCAGACAGCCCCCAGAGAGGCCACAGATTAAGCAGGGGAGTCGAGTGCACCAGTCCCCCCAGTCAGGCGCCTCAGCTGTGGGCTTACGCTTCCCTAGCCTTCCCTTAATCAAGCATTGAGGGAAGAGTGACTGCATTACTGGTGGGTTATTAGTGATTGGAGATGGACATTGGGTTGAATTTTTGGAGGAAAGTTTGTGCACTGCTAAAGATTGCTGATAGAATATAAGGAGCCCAGATCTTACCTGGTTGTCTAGAGCAGGGGACTCGTGGTTTGCTCGGTTTGACCTAAGTTACCCAATTGTAACACCAGACATGACAGCTTTTGCTGATTTATGCTTTCTTGTATATTGACATAGACCTACATACAAATAATTAGCAAATGATTCTATTACACTCACTCACCATTCTCGCATTAGCACTTTTTCTCTTTTACTCTTTGTCTCCAACAACTACAACTTTTCCCCCAAGCACACTTAGCTTCAGATCAGCACCCCAGTGGTCTAGTGTTCATTACCCCAGGCTATAATAGTTGGATTGTGAAATCATCCAGCACTCTTCACCACCTCCTTCTCCTCCACTCTTCTTATAGCAGATCTTTAATATTTATAGCTCTGAAGCCAGGGAAGCGGAAATATGGGGGGAAAGAGAGGGCCTGCTCCATGGGTAGCCTTCGTGGAGAGGTGGGGTGCAGTGGAGTGGGGTGTGGTGGAATTTGGGGGAAAAGGGGGGTTTTGGGTGACAGTTAAGCAGCCCATGCTGAGGCCCTGGCCCTCCATGTTGAAATGATTAGGACACAGGAAGCTGAACCTGACACTGCTGACACCAGTCCCACCACCACATCCTGCCCACAAGAGCCTCACTACACATCGATGCTCCATTTGCAATGACAGGCCAGTCTGATTTATGCATTTTGATAAGAGGAACTGGGGGAAATATGGACGCTCATGGGTGTGGGCATGAAATGCGGAAATTGTTTAAAAGGGTCCTTGTTTATCTTTATTTTAATTTAAATATTCTATTTCATAATTCAGCTATTGATAAAAAAAATATTTACATAATACATTTTGTCACAGATGTCACAGAAAGAATGCGCTGAACATGCAGCTCTCAAATGTTCTCATATTACTACAAAGTTCAAATTTTTCCTTCCTGAATCCTTGGCACGTTTTCAGCATTCAGTTGCTTCATTTACATATTATTTCTGCCTTTGGAGACCAGGAGGTGTCTACAGTTACATGGAAAAATAAAGCACTTTCTCTTCATTCTGCTCCATACATAAATCAGGGTCGTGGATGCTTAAAACACAGCACTATACTGCCCCCTGGAGTGAAGGTGAAAAGACGGCCCCGTTCTTCAGACAAGTTACAATATCACCAAACTTCACAGCAAAAACACAATTACTTTTAGAAATCACTCGGTTTTAGCTTCTGCTGAATCACTACAGAAAATTTTGTAATAGGTTTTATAACTATTAAAATCATACATGGAGTGACATTATACGGTTTCTTTCTCTCTAGTAGTCAGCATTTTATTTTATAATAGTTTTTTCTCATGGGGAAAATCATCTTACATTAAATGCTATTTACTTGAAAAGAAAAAAAAACCCAGCTACAAGGCCAGAGAGGAAAATGCTGAATTATAGTGTGACAATGCTATTCATAACAATGCTATGTGACAACGCTACATCTGCTTGAAATAAATGCTTTAATACTTTGTCTGAAAAATTCAAGGTAGCAAAACACGATTCACAGGAACTGGTCACAAAAAACAAACTGATTTTTTTTTTAACGTAAACAAAAACATTTTGACATTTTGAACTCAAGGACTTTTCACTTCAACACATTTTCAAGACAGTCCTCTACATCTTTTGTGAAAATCCATTCATTTCTCTTTTTTTTCTTTTTTTGCATGGACAGTATTACTCTGTTCAATGTTAAAAATCTCAGACTCAAATTCATTGCTCAACAAAGGTTACAAAAGTGCAGCAGCTTTAAAAAAAAAAAAAGAAATAGATAATAGCAAAAGTTGAAGGTAAGACATATGAAATTAAAAGTCTGAACAAGGATCATAAAAAAAAAAAATAGAAAAACACTTGACCTGTACTGCTGCTGTATGACGTTGTTAAACTAAATCCTCTATAAGAGATTAAAAAAAAAAAAAATGTTATTCTTTAATAGTACTCTGTTATTAATGGAGACTACTACGCACATCTAAAATTTCTGAAATTTCTTTCAATTTTTACTGGGAAAGACCTTTTGACCAACTTCATGCCATTGAAAAAGATCTATTTAAGTGCTGATTTGATTGAACAGGGTTTGCAGTAATCAAGCCTGGGTGCGTCTAGTCCAGCTGAATGTCTAGTCCATTATAAATGCAGTTTCATAGATTTGGGGAATTAGTAACTGTGGGGGCATATATTATAAATTTGTGTATATTTTATATATATATATATATGTATGTATGTATATATATATATATATATATATATATATATATATATATATATATATATATATATATATATATATATATGTATGTATGTATGTATGTATGTACGCGCTAACTTGGTGTTAATACAGTACCTCACTAATATGATGGAATTTGAATAGTATCACACGATTCACATGTCAGTTGTGGACATGTAATGTGTTTTTTCCCCCATGTGCTATAATCATTCAATTATTTTCACATTATTTATTCATTTATGTATTCCATTCATCCATTTTCTGTACTGTTATTTCCACACAGGGTCACGGGGAACCTGGAGCCTATACCAGGGGGCATGAGACGGGGAACATTCTGGACAAGGTGCCAATCGCACACACATTCACATGCTACGGACACACCAAAAAAGCATGTGTTTGGACTAGGGGAGGAAAGCGGAGTACCCAGAGGAAACCTTGAAAGCACAGGGAGAACATGCAAACACCACGCATACACGGAAGATGTGGGAATCGAACCTAGAACCCTAGAAGTGTGAGGCAAACGTGCTAACCTCTAATCCAGCGTGCTCCCAGTTAATTAATGAATGCATTTGTTAGGTTTTATTTTTTTTTTTTTTCACAGGATTCATTTATTTTATGTTCATTCTTCAGTGTAGGGCATATGTACATTTTCAGTTTTCACATGTAAACACATTTTCACATGATGTCACTTCAGTTCCTGTGTGTAATTTCAACAGCATGACATGGTGACATAATATATGAAAAATATATGTTCACGTAAAACGTATGCCATTTTTTCATAAGGGCTTTTGATGATATCGAGTAGGAAGTAAAGATTATTTTTATTTCTTTTGAAGTGTACTAAGTAATGTACAAATATTTGAAAAGCTTTATTATGTATATGTGCAAACCATACAGAAGTGCACTAACAATTTAATTGCACTTTGCAATTAAAAAAGGAAAGTGAATGGAGCTGTCATATATCAGATTATTCTTTCCGTGTCATGTTTCCTTTAATCACAGCCCTTTACTTTGTTGCCATAGGGATACACAACCTCAGAGGCCAGAAAGTTTTGTGTTTGACTGCTTGTGGGTTAGTGGCCAGGCATCCACTGTGCCACCATGTAATTATTGCCTTTAACTGGCATGTTTGGTGTTGTCCCATTCCCTGGAGTAATAATTCAAATGATCACTTAGCCCTCGCGAAAACAAGACCACAATGACAAGAAAGTCAGCTTGTGTCCCTCCACTCTCTTGTTTTTTGTCACTTCGGATAAACAACTGGTTGTGCATGCATGAGAATGTACTGGTGAATGTTTTAATGTGTATTTATTTATTCATCAACGTCCAGTATGTATTTATGGTTGATTGTGACAGAGGTGTATACATTTTGAGCTCACTCGTGCCGTTATCCAATCAGCCAATCAATCATCTGGCCGCAGATGCATGAAGTCATGCAGATACAGGACACGAAAATCTGTTAAGGTTCTCAGCAAACATCAGATTGAGTAAAAAATGCAATCTCAGTGACTTTGGCCATGGCATGTTTGTTGGTGCCAGATGGGATGGTTTTAGAATAAAAAAAAATAAACCAAACAAACGGTTACTCTCCTTAGATTTTCAATCACATCAGTCTACACAGACTGAAGCGAAAAAAAAAAAAAAAAAACAGCACGCACAAAAAAACCCAAACAAACAAACAAACAAAACAGCGAAACGAGGCTAGAGTAACTCAAATAACCAGTTGATATCTCAAAATGCATCTCAAAATGCACAATATATCAAACCTTAAGGTGAATGAGCTACAACAGTAGAAGGCCACATCGGGTTCCACTCCTGTAAGCCAAGAACAGGAATCAGAGCCTGTAGTGGATACAGAATCAACAAAACTGGACAGTTCTCCTGGCCTTTTTACAAAACTAAGTGATTCTTCTTCTTCTTTCTCTTATTATTATTCTTTTTTTGTTTACAGACTCTGTAATATGCAAATTTATATTTTTCTTCAGCCCAGAAAAAGCAGATGGGTGCACACACACACACATAAACACACACACACACACACACACACACATCAGTCATTATTCAAAACCAGCTGATCCTGGGTCTCTCCTGGGTTACGTTCATCTGCATCTAAAGTGTTTCATCTACTAAAACAGAAGAGCAGCTAAAAGCACTTCACACTTCAGGAAAGAAAAATAAACGATCTGTGTAAATGCACATGAAGTCCAAAGCGGAAAAAAGTATCAGTATCAGTAACACGCAGGAGTACAAACTCTTGAGAATAAAGAGGAAGTCAAGTTGATGGTAAAATATGCAGATTTACTGAATGGCTCACATTCCTGCGCTCCACTGAGGATTTCTCTGCCAGGTCCTTTTTTCACACTCAAGTCATTAATATCAATATTGAGCAAACGTACAAACTATTGGCTTTACTCAGCAAGTTAGAATTTCATGGCAGAGCTTATAAAACACCTTTGACCAGCAGCCCTTATGAAAGCCACATTAAAATGCAGAACTAGCAGCACTCTCTAAGAACACGTTCAACCTGAGAAATAATAACGTGCGCATAGTAGCAATGAGATATGGAGATGAGATACACTATAGAACACAGATGAAATTCACTGTTTGGTGTCACTTGAGAAACTTCAGGAAGGTCTCCACCTTGTGGGCATCTTTCTTGAAGCAAAAGAGTAAGCTGTAGTCAGACTCTCGGATCACGGGCTGTCCATCATATAGATCTAGGGACATACGCAGATCACAAAGTTCAACATCTGGAGATGAAAAGAGATGGTGATGGAGACATGAGGTTTGAGGGGTTTGTAAGATATTGGCAGCATTATTCATTATAACTGAATTAGGCGATCCAAGCACTGAATCCATTACCAAGAACTACAAGATTAATTATAGGATGTGAAGGTTAATATGATTACAAGTGATTGCTGGTCATGATAGTCAGTAACTCATGGTAATTATTGTCTAACTACTGGGGTTGTACCTTATAGTGTGTGTTCTCATCGTAGGCATAAACCGATTACACACACTCATTTAAAGAGAGATAAGCAACACCATCTATGGTTTGTCATTTTAAAGTCAGGGTCTTTAAATTGATAATCGTGCTGTGTCATTTTGGAATAGTAAACATGGTAAACAGAAAAGCTGTGCTTGCTCTTCCATATAAAACAAAGAACATAAGAGGTACGGTTTTGTCATTTGTGCTTTGTTTACTTTATCTATTCACTTCTAGTCTCTCCTAGAAAGGCATTTTCTAAATTGAATCACCTTCTTGATGACAATTAAAGTTCTTATGAAATTTCAGACACATCTTCTCAATCACTTCTGATCACGTGTTATTCAAGTTTCAGTGAAGAAAGTTTAAATTAATTGACCTCAATGGACACCAAATGGACACACCAATGACACAACTGTCTGCTTGAACCTACAGTCTGGGCTAGAAAGAAATCAGCCCCAGTATGTGTAATTTCCTCACAAAGGTTGGTGATGCTGTTGTTCTTGGTTCTACAAAAGTAAAAATAAATAAATTGACTTCAAGCCAAAAATGGACCCTTATGGATTGATTGCTAGATTGACTAATTGATTGATTGCCCCTTTAGACTGTAGCACAGAGCAAATCATTCTACAGCAGATACAAACCTGCCTTTATGCATATTGTAACAGTCCTCATTTACCCATCTAACCATAAATCGAAGTTTCTTCATAAATGACATCATATAATTCAATTCAAATCAAAACATTTACATCAGCATTAATACATTACACATAACACAACATACTTCAAAACTTAAAGTTTATTTATTTTTTTATCCTTTATCATTTTTTAAATAATAAACCAAAAACATAATACATGAATTTATACTTGTCCCGTCTATAAGTAAAATTACGTCCAAATAAATAAACAAACCCCATTATGAAACGTTTATGGTTGTTAAACTAGCAACATTCAGAAACAAGGCTGAACAACTGGACTGTTTGAACTGCAGGTAGTGAAGTCGCCACTCACACAGGGTATATAAACCTGTCAGTAAACATAAGTGCTAGAGCTCATTCAGATGATTGATGGATATTGGTGAAAACTATTTTTACCCCGTTTCCACCCTCCAATATTGTGTCTATATTTATACTAGCATAAATGCCCGAAACTCCATCTATTTACAAAACCCTTACAAAAGTAACAAACTACATATGAATGAGTGATATGGAAAGATGTTACAGATGCAACCAGTATCACAGCTGCACTGATGGTGGGGGGTGGTTGTGATTCACGCTTCGGTATTAGTCATTGTGGGTTCAAGCTTCAGAAATCAATTATTATTTAGACAATGGGTTGTCATATGCCAGAGTACAATCAAGCGAAGTATTTCAATAGACAAAACAAGTACATAAAAAAAATTAATAAATGTCGAAAAGAGGATACACATATGAAAAAACAATAAACTTGGCTGTAGTTCAGTGTGGCTTATTAAAAAAATAAAAAATAAATAAATAATAAAATCAGAAATCATCAATAAAGCATAACATTTAAAGACAATTGGACAGAGAAGTTTATTCTCTTCTTCCAGGTTAAAACCAACATGCCTGATTTTTTCTACGATGTTATCAAAACTGGGAAAATGATGCAAACAAAACAAAATAACTTCAAATTGTGCATTCATAACCATAAACTAATCACTAATAGTTAAGCATGAATAGGTCACTATTAATTGTTATACCACAGGACAGCTGAATTCTCAAATATCATTGGTCACCTATTGTGTATTATATTTGTATTAAAGCACGACTCGGACAGTAGTTCCATCAATAACATGAATAATATTTTAAAATGAATGTGCTTGTTATAATACATTATTGTTTCTATAGTAACAGCTCATACACAGGGACTAGTATAGCGGATGCTCTATATAATATAAGACTGATAATAAACAAATCGGGTTGTTTTATAAAAAAAAAAAAAAAAAAAGGAAAACTTCTATTCGTTGATGTGGAGACCTTTTTTTTTTAGGAGACATTTATTTCAATTTATAGGAGTGGGATTCTCGGTTGTAAGCACTTTGTAACAGTGATGGTGCTTTGCAAAGTTTTCCAGCAGCATGGAAAGGTCGTCAGGACAGAGAGATTTATGCTTTCTGGTTTCTCTGTAAGATGACAAGCTGCACAAGAGAGAAAGAGCGAGAGAGAGAGAGAGAGAGAGAGACTGTTTATCTCGGTTTTAACATACAGTAAGTTAGAAAAGGAGCTAACTTCCATAGTTTGAAGTTCCATAACATTGCATCTAACTATAAACTGTTAAAATGTGCAATGAGTCACTAATAAATGAGACATTTTAATCTTTGGCAAATGGCTGTGGTATAAGAAGAATAACACAATCCGGACTGTTTAAATAATACACTGTGGGGTGGTAACGACATAACACCACAATCTGGACTGTGTTATTCCTTACATAACATCAATAACACAGAAACACAACATACCCATCTGCTCACCGATACCTGCTGAATCACAGCCTTGGAGCTCGGCATGAGAAAGTCCTTCATCACACAAATGTTTCCTCCCTGCATCTTTAATGATTTACTGAATTATGGATTAGCACGTCTTTCTACAAAATATACAACAATGTTGTTAACACTACACTCAGTGAAATCATATTAGATTAGATTTGGTCAATTTTGGTCTGGTCTGGATAGTTCCTGAATTTCCACTATTGAGCGAGTATAAGACTGCTTGTCAGAACATCAATTTACACATATTACAAACTCATCATATAACAAATAACCATGTAACAAATGATCACATAACAATGTAGGCATATGCTAATCTATAACAATTTCTCCATATGCTACCTCCAGATGCTCTTTTGCCCTAGAGGAAAAGAAAACTCTCTCATTGCATCTGATTTAAGTTATGAAAAAAAAAGTATGGATGCAGACTTTCTGCATGTCTAGAGATCATATAAAATACAAGTTTGCAGAAAGTACATCAAATAAATACTTCAGACTATGTATTATTATGAAACAGCTGCTAGTCAGTTAATTTGAATAATTAACATTAATCTCTCATGCATTCAATCTCTTACGTAAACCAGGGAAATGATTTATAATGCCTGTGAAAAATGAGCAAAAATTATCTAGTACACTTATTGTACAGTAGGGTCTAAAAGTCCACTACTAAGAATAGATTTATTTCAGGAAGCTAATGAAATCAGTTGATATTCTTCATGAACATGTGAAATCATCCATTTTAAAAGACACCAATCAAAAACAAGAGGCAAAAAAGACTATTGTTAAAAAGACATTTCTTTTTTGAGACATCTGTCAACTGAGTTATAGATATAGCAGGATGTGCACACTTTCAAACTAATATCATTTTTTTTCTCACATATGCTATATGTCCATTTTCATTCCTCGTGCTAATGAAGGAACATCTGCGGAACCTCGCACAGTGAATGTGTTATTGATATGAATTGCAAGTTTTGAATCTTCTACATGTTGTTGTGCTCGACTGAATGTCTTTGCATCATTTAATTGATGATTAGACACGTACATGTCTAATACTTAGACCTAAGTAATGTCTAATCTTAATGCATGTTTAATGTCTAATATCTGAACCAGTATGGTTCTCTTTGCAATATAGTGTAGGTTATTATCCCTGTAGTGCTTTTATAACATTGGATAAAGTTAGGGGTGTTTGTTTATCGATGTTGGGTATTAGGTGTGGATGTTAAGAAGGCAGTCAAGCTCCATCCGACACAACACCGCCTGAAACAGAAGGTAGGTTTGGGCTATTACACACAGACACAGCACTGTTTGGTGTGGCTCAGGTGGTCGAGCGGGTTGTACACTAATAGCAGGGTTGGCGGTTCGATTCCTGGCCTACATGACTCCACATACCGAAATTTTCTTGGGCAAGACAATGAACCCCAAGTTGCTCCCGATGGCAAGTTAACACCTTCCATGGCAACTCTGCTACCAGTGGTGTATGGGTGAATGAGACACAGTGTAAAGCGCTTTGGATGAAAGTAATAGAAATCATAAAGAAGAAGGTTATTGAAATCCATCAGTCTGGGAAGGGTTACAAAGCTATTGCAAAGGCGCTGGGACGCCACAGAGATAGCCATTACCTCCAAATGGAAAAGAAAAAAAAAAACTCGGCACAGTTGTGAACCTTCCCGGAAGTAGCCGACCTTCCAAAATTCCTTCAAGAACACAGCAACGACTCATCCAGCAACTCACAAAAGAGCCAAGGACAACATCATAGGAACTTCAGGCCTCTCCTCCATCAATAAAGCTCACTGTTCATGACTCCACTATCAGAAAGTTACTGGGCAAAACCACTGAAAATCCAGAAGAACATTATGGCTTGTCTGAATTTTGCCAAAACACACCTTGATGATCTGCAAACCTTTTGGGAGAATGTTCTGTGGACTGATGAGTCGAAAGTGGAACTGTTTGGAATACAGGGATCCTGTTACATCTGGTCTAAACCAAACACTGAATTCCACAAAAAGAACATCATACCTATGGTGAAGCATGGTGGTGGAAGTGTGATGATGTGGGGATGCTTTGCTGCTTCATGGCCTGGACAACTCGAAACAGTTGAGGGAACATGAATTCTGCTCTCTACCAGAAAATCCCAAAGGAGAATGTCTGGTCTTTAGTCTGAAAGTTAAAACTTAATCACTTCTGGATTATGCAGCAAAACAATGTTCCAATGCATAAAAGTAAATGTTAGTCCTAGAATTAAGTAAAAGACTGATCTCCAGTTATCAGAAGTGTTTGGTTGCAGTTATTGCTGCTAAAGGTGGCACAGCCAGATTTTTAATTTTAAGGGGGCAATTCGTTGTTCACATTGGTGATAAGTGTTGGATCACTTTTTTTTTCCTTCAATAAAACAAATAAATAAAGAAATAAATAAAGAAAGAAAGAAAGAATGAAACTGTATTGTGTGCTTACTCAGGTGGCCTTTGATTTATTTTGTATTTCATTTGAAGACTATTTAGTATGAGATATACACAAAAACAGGAGAAATCAGCAAATTTTCACAGCACTGTAGGTTTTACATGCATTTTTTCTTAATAATTGCAGTTTCTGTGAATGTTAACTAGGATAATTAATCATAAATAGGATAAAAATATGCAGTAGAAGCAGCTGACCAGAGGTGAAGCTAGACTACATTTGCTTTCTGAAAGATTTTTGTTGTATTTGTCTTCATGTTACCCAGATATATAATTATACAATGTACTTTTAAATTTAGTCAATACATCTGAGATAAAATAACATGTTGATATTTACAGCTTCATGGTGTTTTATAAATAGGGAATCAAACCTCAAAATATCAAATCAAACATAATATCCATCTTCAATTATTTACTCTATACTGTCACCTTAAAACTGCTAACAATATTATTATATATTATATATATAAACTAGGTATGAAAAATTGTGGAAGTCATTTTTCTCAAAAACTATTGATGTCTCCTATGTATGTAGACTTTTGGGACACCTTGTATTATCAATTATGCATCTTATAAAATGTCAGTCTGTTTGTCTTTAATTATCCTCAATACATTCATCATTATCTCTATCACTTAGCTCGGTTCTATTTCCTTGTTTTCTCCTCTGCTTATGACTACCAGATAAGTATGTCATTCATTTTCAGGAATTAAAGCTTGTGCGACTCGAGTGTAAAGGGGTAGCGCAGGAGCATAAACAAGGGTTTTTCAAACAAGATAGTGCCCCACAGCAGGGGTGGCAGAGATTATTAGCGCTGCACATTATTTTAAGATTAAAATTTCTGATTACATAAATGATCAGCCCTCAGGGGCCCTCTGAGGCAGCGGGACCCCAGGCAATTGCCTGCCATGCTTGCCTTGTAGCTACACCTCTGCTGCTGACAACCCTGTAGTTCACACTAATTCATAGTTAGGTGTGAATTATATAGCTCAGATACATTGCACCTGAAAGGAGTACAGCCAAAGACCCAGCCAAAATTTCCAGCACAATTTAAAATGTAGTGTCCTCCACTTATATTGGCACGTTTGGTAAATCTGAGCAAAGAAGTCTGTGAAAAATTGTCGTTAAAAGAAAATTTGCAATCCAAAGATGTATATTTTGTTTTTGTGTATATTTTACTTTGAAATAAGAAAATGAGCTGGAAAGCATACAATCTATACAACATGCTATGACTGACAGTATAGAAAGTCAAAAAAGTACAAGGTAGATGCTACTTTGCCTTCTTAATCCTTTCTTAAAACAAACAAACAACAACAACAACAACAACAACAAAATACTAATTTCCAACTGTTCAGCAAAACAGTTGGCCTGTTCTTCTGGAACTCTTGAATATTAAATGTCCCAGCAGTCATTTTTTAAAAATTGCTATAATTAAATAAACAAAGAACTGAAAATACTCAATAAACCAATGTAATTGGCACAAAATTATTGAAATATTACCACTCTAGGTGGCTGCATATTGCAGTTTCCCACCCGATTATAGAGTGTCCTACATTTTCCAGTCCCTACCAACCAGATAATTGTGTCTTAATCGGATTTGCGCATTAAAAGTGATGGGATGCGCCTTTTTGCTTTTCATAATTAAGCCAACTTTGTTGGCATGGAGTGCGTCTGAGTAGAAGCTGCAGAGAAATATTTAAAAGCCGCATGGTCCTGATCATAAAGAGAAAATAGCAAAAACATCTCCACATTATGATGCAAGGCACGATGTATCAAAATATGGTCTATTCATATGTTAATAAAAATATTTATCTTGGAAAGAGAAAGTCAATCGAGTCAAAATTTCATATTATTTATTATTTCAGTACATTTTACAAAAAAAGAGTCAGGATCTCTGATAATAATAATAATAATAATAATAATAATAATAATAATAATAATAATAATAATAATAATAAACAAAACTGGTAGGTCTGGTCATTAAGCTTGAATGTCAAGCAAAGTTCAAGAAGACATCTTCGCCACACAGTGTTAGACATATGAGAACTCAGAAGACCAGTATTTACAAAGAGGATACTTATTTATTCATACAAATCGGTACACTTACCTAGACTCTGTACCGAAAATCCAGCCACTAAACCAACATCTTATGCAACTGGAAAGATCAGCTTTCATCTCTGCATATTAAACCAGGTCTAACCGAAGCAGTACATATACAGTACAGTCGATATAAAGTCTATACCCCCCTGTTAAAATGACAGTTTTTTTATGTAAAAAATGAAACCAAGATAAATCATGTCAGATGAATCTTAATGTGATATACTGAAGCAAAAAACAAAGGTCAAGTGAAAAATAAATAAAAAAAAAGAAAGAGCTGAATAAGGCTCTGTCAACTTAGCACATAGTGATTTGGCAAGTTTATTCCATTCTTGCACAAATGCTCAAAATTTATGGCATTACAGGGAGACGTCCTGTGCACAGCCCTCTTCAAGTTATTCCAGAGGTTTCAATATAATTTAGATCTGGGCTCTAAAGAAATAGAATAAAATTGACAAATCAAGATGTGCTAAGTTAGTAGACTCTTATCCAACTCTTTCTTTTCCCCCTCAATATGTTTCTATATATGTTTGTTGTTGGTTGCTACAATACAATCCCCTCTAAAAATATTGGAACAGGAAAGCCAATTCTATTATTTTCACTATATATCAAAAACAACTGAAAGCAAAAGATGAATATGAGAGGATAGATCATAATTTCAGCATTCATTCCCTCATATATACATTTAGATGTGTCGCATAGCCCTTGATTGCAATAACTGCATCAAGCTGGTGACTCTCTTTACATGACCAAAATGTTGCATTTGTCTTTTTTTGTTGCTTTTCCAGGCTTGTACTGGAAATGAATGCTGAAATTCGGAGCTATTGTTTCATATTCATCTTTTGATCTCAAACCCAAATGTCTTCAATATATACTGAAAACAATAGAATTGGCCTTGCTGTTCCAATACATTTGGCTGTATATTACATTAAATGTGGTGGTGGAGGGGGGCTCTGACATGATTTATCTTGGTTTTTAACAGGGGTTTATAAACTTTTTATATTCGCTGAATATAAATATAAAAAGAAAGACAGGGAGGGGAGAAAATAAACAAGTCAATGTACTGCATTTGTTTTGTTTCTGGCCAGACAGAGTTCATTTTTTTTTATTCTGTCAGAATTTATCCTTCAATTATTATTATTATTATTATTATTATTATTATTATTATTATTATTATTATTATTATTATTATAAACAACAACAACACTAATACTAACACTAATAATAATAATAATAATAATAATAATAATAATAGTAATTAGCTGAAATATGTAACATCTCATAGTTATACCATAAATGACACAATCACAATTTAGCTCATTAGTTCATACTTTATGTTCTGCACAATTTAAAACCTGCCATCAACAGAAAGAAAGTACTGGATATTATTTAGGTGGTGGATCATTGTGAAGTGACACTGACATTGTTGTGGCATTTTCATGGGTGTAGTTCCAGACACATAGACATTACTGGTTTCCTTTACAGCAACATGCTGTTTTAATTAAAGTGTTCCACATGTCTAGGTTGTATTGAAACATTTCACATGTGTCAACAGCTGGAATTGCAGACATAGCAACAATTTAAAAGTGATTAAATCCACTCAAGGAAGTTCCTAGACATATATATTTGTTGGGAGCTATAGTTGTGAAATATCAGGGTGTAATATCTTTTTAAGGCTTGCCAGTCCTAACTTCTGCCTCAGCAGGTTGCAGTGCAAGTAGTATGTGTTTATCAGCTCTCAAAAGGGACCAAGTGGGCTGTCAGTCAGACCAGTTCCAGAGCTTCCCTGGGGAGAGGTCAGGTCTGAGCTAATTCATGAGAAGTGTCTCTCTGCCTCAGGTACCGTATGACACAGAATGTCAGCGAAAGAAAGAGTGCTCTGACGTTTGGCGCGGTTTTCCACCCATTGAAATCATCACTTTTCCCGATGCTTTAATGATTTCACTAATCAATGTGGTTGCCATCAGCGTGTGTGTGAATGTGTTAAGAGGGACTAGACAGCATGTGCTGACTCTCTAAATCTGCTTCTATTTGGGACAGATTTGTCGTTTCAGGAACATTCGAAGAGACAATCAATGACCTTGAAAACAACTCGGGCGAGTCAATATTACTTTAAGTCTATCGCCGGGCTCCACTCTTCATCCCTGTTTGTCTAGAGATAAACAAAATGAACATCCAAATTGGCATGAGTGCCCCTATTTTACATTCCAATAAGGTTGAAAGTCCTGTAAAGAAAATTTATCTCTGTCGCTCCACATCGTCTCCAGTGGGCTCAAAACCGTGCAATGTTCTTTTATTCGTGTTTCTTAATCAAGGTCTGGATTGCAGCTGGGTGATAATTTCTTTATGATGGTTTTACACCAGGGGTATTTGACTGAAATCTATGAAGGTCCAGCTATATCAAATTCTTTGCTTACAATAGTCGTGATAAACAACTAAACTGTCTGAATGGCAGCAACAGTTATCTTTTAATGCTTAGTGATTAATGAGTAGTTTAAAGTAGTTCATGGTATCACATACTCTGAACAGATAAGAAACATTGTTTAAACTTCAAGAATAGTATTAAAGCATTGTCCAGTTGTTTTTAAGCATTCTGTTTTGGTTGTTAATGTAAATTTTTTTTTTAGTAAAGTCTTCACTTCACTAATCTTCACTAAGGACGTCAAATTCAACCTATCAAAAGTTCAAAATGAGTGTTAGGTGTCATAACATGTTTACGTGAATTCCACTAAAGCAATGTTTAGTTTACTTGTTAGAAACAGCGTATTGCGGGGTGTTAATGATTCTACCCAAATAATGATAATACATTAAAATAACCTGAAATGCAGAGTTTTTAAATCAACATTTCAAGATATTCACTTAATAACTTCAAATAATGACGTATTGTAACGGTGACAAAATAACGATATTTCTGTTGAAATACCACTGTTTTAACTCAAAATAATGTAAAAGATGAAAATATGTCATAATGACAAGGTGATGATTCAAAATAATGAGTCAAAATTGTTGATATAACAAGATATTGACCTCAAATCGTAATAGAACAGCAATAGAAACCAATTGTTATTAATTTGAAATAACAAGATGATGTCGAATGTAAAAATTAACAACAGGCTATGTTTAAAAAAGGTATTAAGTTAAGATAATTAGATAAACTGTCAAAATGCCAAGGTATTAAGTCATTAAGTTGAAACAAAAAAATTTGGAATTCAAAAATAACAATACACTATGTTTTAATTACAAGCTCTAAAATATATATATATATATATATAGAGAGAGAGAGAGAGAGAACAATGTTATACCAACCCAAAACAATAAGTTATTAAGTCAAAATAATAAGATACTAAGCTGGAATAACATGTTGTTAGCTTAAAATAATAATATGTTGAAATAGCAAGTCAGAATAATGGGATATCACCCACCATCCCCCCCCAGCTTGCAGGATATAACTTACATAAAAATCAGACCAGAGTGGGTACAAAATAAAAAAAATCTATTAAAAGTCTTGTGAAAACTTTTCCCTTTCTTGATGAGCTGCCTTTACGTCAATAATTTACAGAAATGCATGCGTTTGGCTGTATCAGAGAATCTACTACAAAAGTCGAACTGGTTCATGTTGAACTGTGGCCGTGTTTTCATACGATGCTCATCTCTGCTACAGTATATTTCAAGTGCTTCTTAAATACTGACCTGGGTCCAAATCTGGAAAGTGTCTCCATCAGCTTATGACCCCTGATTTACAATGTCTGCTACTTGAACAAACTTTTTAATAGTTTGCTAATTGGACACATGGCAGTCTACGAAAGCCTGGTGTGCAAAGCTTGCTACTGCATTTACGAATCCACTCCTAGAAATCACACAGTGGCTCTGAATGTTACCGAGCTGAGCCATTATAATTCCAAACATGTTAAATCAAATTTAATAAACTTATGTAAAGAGGCAGCAAGGAACATTCGGCGAGCCTGTAGTAAGTGCAACCACCAATTTATTTATGTCTGCAGTGAATTAAACAGCATACTGGAGGCAATGTGATGTTCTTTGATGAAACACAAAGAGCTGTGTCTAATGCAATATCCACAATCCTTGAGCAAGAGAATGCTGCGCATAATTATTAATCTGTGCGACTGTCAAAATGAGGTCACTCTTTTTCATCTTCTTGCCTGCCAATGGAAATGAATGTTGATAAAGTAAATATTTCATGTATTCGCTCTGCAGACTGTTTGATATGAATATACATATTTCATGTTCCAATTAGCTTAATGGAAGACTGACTTTAGAAAACACTCCAGAACACAAATGAATTGATTCTCTTATGCACTTAGGTATTTCTATTGTTCCAGGCCCACACTTTTATTGTCTTCCTGAAGTTGGTGGGCATAAATCAGCAGGCTGAGGCAGACGCTGGATGCCGGCCTTGAGCTTCCTTGTGTGGAGAGGATGTTTAAGATTGTATACGCTTTTTACTGTGTATTATGTGTAAAGTGATTTATTTAGGCATGTGGTGCTTGCATTCATACACAGGATTTGAGTTACCGTTCTCTCTGTCAGCAATATGTTTTGTTTTGTTTTTCATGTAAAGAAAATTCCAATAAAAAATGGTGTGTGTGTGTGTGTATTGTCAGGAACCATGTTAAGACCAAGACGATAGTCCTGAAAACACAAAGACCTGTTTATAAAAGCTATGTACTTATTTATTTATTTATTTTTTTTGAAACACATTGCCTGGTCTTTTACCATCAATCTTAGACCGTCTGTGCCAACGGTAGCCTCAGATTCCTGTTCTTGGCTGACAGGATGTGGTCTTCTGTTGCTGTAGCCCATCTGCCTCAATGTTTGGTGTGTTATGTATCGACATTCTTTTCTGCTGACTATGGTTATAAAGAGTGGTTATTTGCGTTACCATAGCCTTCATGTCAGTTCAAACACATTCGTTTGGCCATTCTGCTCTGACCTCTCATCAACAAGGCATTTTCACCCTTAGAACTGTTGCACACTGGAGATGTTTTCATGCAATTGAGAGTAAACTGTTGTGTGTGGAAATCCAAGAAATCCAAGATCAACAGTTTCTGAAACACTAAAAACTACAAAACTACTATTTTTCTATGTATCTGGAAAAGGGGGGATATAACTTTGACATACCAAAAAAGCAAACTCAGATGAATAGGAAATGCTCTTTGCACTTGGAATGAAGAAGGTCACCAGAGAGCTCTCAGAATTTTATAGATTTTTCAATATTTAGGAACAAAAACAAAAAACTATCTGAAACACTATCTGACATAAGTAAACACTTATTTTTTGTCATTTAAAAAAGTTTTTATGTTTTCAGTGTAGTAAAATGTATTTGTTGCCATAATTTTGATAATGGAATGGTGTGTGCAGTCGTGAATTGAAACAGGCGTACATAGCTAAATAAATAAATAAATAAATAAATAAATAAATAAATAAAGACCCCATTAGGCTTCTCTAATAGTATCATTTGTATTTTTCCACATTCAAAGTAAGAAAAAACTTCTGTAATTTCAGACATTTTTCTAAATTGAATGTCTCAAAAACAAAACAAAAACAAACAAAAAAAGAATTAAAAAGATACTTCAACCAAATCATGTTTGGATTTAATCTGTGCATGTATTTTGAGTGAATAAATCCATCTACATACTTTTTACAAATGTACATAGAATGACAGGGATATATATTCCTTTATAGAAGATATAACTTTTAGATTCTTACTACAGTAGGAGGCAGACAAACACTGCAACGCACAGTTTGAAAAATGCATTAATTGGAATGGGTCTTCTGATACTTTCCACCATTGTACACTGTACACCATTGTACACAATTTACCAATTACAGCCCTTAATGTGTTTTATATATATATATATATATATATTATACTTTTTTGATTACTTAGGATAATCTTACCATTTCAATCAGTAAAATCCATAAAAAACACTGTTTTATTTTAATATAATAATTCATACAGTACAGTGTTAAACCACTGGTTGATTGGATAATTACATGAAAGAGCAGGGGTAGAGGTGTTCCTAGTGGGTGATGCATACACACCTTATCTAACACATAAAACAGTTGGGAGAATGATGTTATAGATACATAATTAACATATAATGTTACTGTTTTATTTTTTCTTCTTCTTATAAAAGCATGTACTGAATGGTATAAAGCACTGGAGACTCTTTCCATAAATGGTAAACAAACATTGCTACACAGAAAGCTTCACCATATCAATGAGTTTAAGTTTTTCTTAAGTAACTACAGTGTTAAACCATTTGCAGAAAATCAGCACTTTCTGAACAATCAAATTCAAGAAGGTGCTTTAAGAAAAATGTATAATCTTATGTTTTCATGTCACAAATACAAGTGTGTGTGTGTGTGTGTGTGTGTGTGTGTGTGTGTTGTGTTGTACAGCGTGAAATGAGAGGGTGGCATTGCAAAAAGATGACAGTTCTGGGGTAGCGATGCATTACCACTTTGCCCCAGGCATAATTAAGCTCTCCACAAAAATACACAGCCACCTACCCACCTTCTGCTCTAGCTCTGGTCTCAACACACACACACACACACACACACACAGAATTGATGGTGTTTTCCCTGCAGCTATTTATTAGTACACACTGATTACATGTAATGTGTGGATGAAAGAAGTAGGACACAAGTGTGGGTGCTCTGTGTGTGTTTTCTTTTGGTGGATACAATATTAATAATCACAGTCCATAGTATGGGTCCAAGCACCACCTGAGCATCAAACATGGATAAAACCATGGAAATACAGAGCAAAACGAGAACTAAGGCTTGGACTGAAAAACCACATGAACATATGATAAGACTTCGCAATAACACTCAGACCCAACAGGGTATACATGAGCAATGGTGGACAAACCAGCACAGAACAGATGAATACAATAGGGCAACAAATCAATGACTGGACAGAGGCAGAGATAGGCGTAGAATTGTATCAATGGCACATGGCAAAACAAACAAAAGCACATGGAGATCTATGCATTAGCAGCACTGACACACACCTCCTCAGTCTCCAAAACTGTTGTGCAGTCATGCCTACAGTTGTGTTTCCCCGTGTTCTTAGCATCCCTACTCTTAACCCTCACCTGTTCACATGATCTTTGAGCATGCAAATCATATGTTATCCATGTTACATTGTCTGAACCTTGTCTAACTGTGTTCTCAGCCCTGCTATGGACTGTTCCGTTGATTCAAAATTAAAAGCAGTAAACAACACATTGAGCCTACACATGTTCATCTTTTGTGAGGTGAATGAATGCTCATTACACTACATTGTTTAACTTGTAATGATGTTGAAACATCTGTGAAGCTTAATCATACTAAGTGTCTTGTTAATTGAAGCAAATGACTTACTTAATTACAAATTATTTGCTTGCTGCTTCACAGCTCTAAGGTCCCTGGTTCGATCATGAGCTTGTGTCACTGTCTTAGTGGTGTCTTGCATGTTCTCCCAATACTTGTATTCTAAGAAAGCTAGCTAAATAATGAACATCACATGCTCCAAACTTAGCACCAAATCCTTCCTAGCTGCTCATCCTTAATTTATTAGATTATCTCCAACATTTAAAAGAGTTCTGCCTCCTTGTTTCCACTCCTGTTTTATATTTCCTATATTTCTGGCTTCCAGACAGGTACGTTTCAAGTCCCATTTTTACCCACAACTCCCGCAGAACTCTTCTTACATACAGCTTTACTGATTATTACTGTATCTGTGATGGCATGTATGCGTTGGGACTGGACTCACTAGTTTAATGATGTGATGGATGCATTATTTTTACCATCTACTCATGTGAGTGGAAAGGTTTCCATACCCTTTAAATACAGTATAAGCAAAGACAAAGATGTGTATTTTAAACAGCACAAAAAAGGGTCAAATAGTGCATTTTAAGATTTTAACAGTGAAAAAAAAAGGATCAAAATGATATTAGTTCAAAAGTACTCTTTTTCGAATGATATAAATTTTAATCACTAATAACTTGCCAGATTATGTCCTCTGAGCAACTTTCTTTATTCCTTTCATTTTCTTTTGATGCATGTTTTATAATTCTTCCAGATGTCGTGCACTGTCGACATGCATCAGGTCTGAGAGAGTCATGGTAAAAGGTTCTTTTCTTTACTTTTATTTTTCAAATAATATTATATTGTTTTATTATTTAAAAAAAAAAAAAAACGTTTTCCACATGGTAGATGATAACGTTTGCACTTGACTCTATTTCTGTTCCCTGGATCCGAATATATCTTTGTCTCCTTGTCTTTTTGAATAAAGAGATGAGGATGGAGAGGTAAATGTTTGGATTCTGCAGCTCTGCCAAGCCACATCTCTCTCTCTCTCTCTCTCTCTCTCTCTCTCTCTGTCCCCGGTTATTGTGTAAACATCTGAGAGAAGGCGTCAGTCTTACAAGCAGTCAAGATGTCAAGTGTTGGGCTCAAATAGAGTCTTTCACAGAACGTGAGGAAAGAGAGCTGCACAGAGATACCTTATGCGTAGTTATTACACTGTCTTACACTCCATTTGTTTTTGTTTATTTTTACAGCATTCACTGTCTGTGAGCTGTAAAAGTCTCTGAAGTGTCCCGCATGATGCCTACATCCATTTGACCTTTTCTACTTGGCATGGTTTCTAATTATTTGAAACTCTGATTTATCTGATCAGCTTCCATGCTTCCATATCTCTCTATATCGCTTTATTTTCAACGTGGTTAAAGGACAAAAAAACAACAATCAGTTTTATGACAACAAATCATATTCCATATGTGGCCGTACATGTTCTTTTCAACAGGGAGTGCAGTAAGTTTTAGAACTTATATATTCATGCTCATTAGACATTAAAGTGACTCAGGTGCACATGATCTTATGATGTGCAGAGACTGATGGGTAATGCAGTCATGACACTTTTGGTGGAAGATTCTGGAGACTCTATATGTTAAATAAACATCTCCATAAGACAATCAGCCATAACATTAAAACCATCTACCTAATATTGTGTAGGTCCCACTTCTACTGCCAAAACACCCCTGACCCACCTATCTTGAGCACTTTGTCATGTTCTTCAAACCATTCCTGAACCAACCTGCGGTGTTCATTATACTGCTGAGAGAGACCACTGTTTTTAGGGAATACCATTGCCATGAAGGGGTGTACTTGGTCTGCAACAATGTTTAGGTACTATAGGTGGTATGTATCAAAGTAACATCCACATAAATGCCAAGAGCCAAGGTTTCCCAGCAGAACATTGCCCAGAGCAAAAAACTGCCTCTGCCGGCTTGCCTTCTGCTTATAGTCCATCCTAGTGCCATCTCTTCCCAGGGTAAACAACATACCCAACTGTCCATGAAAAAAAAAAAAAAAAAAACATTTTATTTAAAGCAACACACACGTGCCCTCCATAAAAGAAAATATGATTAATCAGACCAGGCCACCTTCTTCCATTGGTCTATGGTCCGGTTCTGATGCTCACTTGCCCATTGTAGGTGCTTTCAGCAGTGACCGCTTTTGGAAGGTCCTAATGACTGCATACCAGGAACACTTCACAAGACAAGCCATTTTGGAGATGCCCTGACCCAGTCGTCTGGCCATCACAATTTGGCCCTTGTCAAAGTCACTCTGATTGCCATTTTATTGTCAGACTGTTCACTTGCTGCCTAACTTACCCCACGCCTCGACAGGTACCATTTTAATGAGATAATCAATGTCATTCATGTCAGCTGTCATTGGGTTTAAAGTTATGGCGGATTGGTGAAGAAAGCTTTATTTGAATTACAGCTGGCACCATTGTCAGAGATGCTGCTATAAAAAAAGCATGAACATTCTAAACAGTCAGTTTGGGGAATTCAACAACCCTGTTGTATACACAGTACAATATAATGCCTAGGATGCACCTCAACAGTTACCCATAAGTAGATACATGCAGAACGCTTCATAATGCGAATTCTAATTTTAGGTTACATAATGTATTATAACATCTGTTCTTAAGAACATTTATGAACATCTGTTGTAATGCACTATACCACAGTCTCTGGTATAGTATCTGATATACTGTAAGATATAAGACATAATGTATTTTTATGTTAGAGTACATTACACATATAACCAGTTTCTAGAATGTCATTATGCACCATAAGTTCTTTTCAGCGCTTTGACTTTCAAATGAATGGCACACGCAAAATAAAATAAAAACACATCGATGCTTGGTTTATTTACATTTCAGTCTTGCTAGGGTCTTCAATCCTTCATGTCTCTCTGGAGTTTTGTAGCCTACTGACAAAAGAAATACATACATATGCTACCATGTACAAAAAAGAGATCTACAGTATCTCACAAAATTGAGTACACCCCTCACATTTTTGTAAATATTTGATTATATCTTTTCATGTGACAACACTGAAGAAATGACACCTTGCTACAATGTAAAGTAGTGAGTGTACAGCTTGTGTAACAGTGTAAATTTGCTGTCCCCTCAAAATAACTCAACACACAGCCATTAATGTCTAAACCGCTGGCAACAAAAGGTGAGTACACCCCTAAGTGAAAATGTCCATATTAGGCCCAAAGTGTCAATATCTTGTGTAGACACCATTATTTTCCAGCACTGCCTTAACCCTCTTGGGCATGGAGTTCACCAGAGCTTCACAGGTTGTCACTGGAGTCCTCTTCCACTCCTCCATGATGACATCACGGAGGTGGTGGATGTTAGAGACCTTGTGCTCCTCCACCTTCCGTTTGAGGATGCCCCACAGATGCTCATTAGGGTTTAAGTCTGAAGACATGCTCGGCCAGTTCATCACCTTCACCCTCAGCTTCTATATGCAAGGCAGTGGTCATCTTGAAGGTGTGTTTAGGGTCGTTATCATGCTGGAATACTGCATACTGATCATGCTCTGCTTCAGTATATCACAGTACATCTTTTGTTTCCAGCTGTTTAGACATTAATGGCTGTGTGTTGAGTTATTTTGAAGGGAGAGCAAATTTACACTGTTACACAAGCTGTACACTCACTACTTTACATTGTAGCAAAGTGTCATTTCTTCAGTGTTGTCACATGAAAAGATATAATCAAATATTTACAAAAATGTGAGGGGTGTACTCACTTTTGTGAGATACTGTACATCATCCTTCATTACCTGGTCATTTTCGACAATGCTCTAGCCTCATCTTCATTGTATCCATAAGTTTATCTCTATAGCTTTCTATGGTTGAATTCATTATACCAGTAAAGCTAATTTTATAATAAATATTTCAAATGTTTTTATTATTGAATGTCATTTATAAGCATTAAACATAGTCACAAATGAAAGGTACTTTTGCAGCAAACAGATCAATATTATTTTCCAGTGATTTCTTTGTTTAGGCTTTGCAAGCATGATTGACCTTGACTGATTCTTTGCTAGTACTGAGATGCTTGTTGGTATTTTCAGTTCTACTGCAGGACTTTCTTGCCGATTGAGCAAGAGGTGAAGGCTAACATTCAGCAAACAAGTCATCTCCTACATGTTTTTCTTAGATTTGCACCAATACAAGCTCACATCCATGATTGTCAGGTAAAATTTTGTAAGTCCCATCCTTTCTTTTTCACCATGCTAACATTCACTCTCACATGGCATGCCTTCATTGGGATTTGGGGCATCGTTGCTTGCCATACCAGGCCCCTGTTGTGGAGTGAAAAGCAAAATACAGAGAATATGAATAAAACATGAAAGCAGACAGGCCTCATAGCCAAACAACAGTGTATAATTAATTCATTATTTCTATAAACGCTTTGCATAGCACTCTTAGGATTTCCTGTAGACTTACCATTGCTTTTTATTTCTCTGTGTGGACACAGTGTCTGGGTTATTTTTCAGACTTGGTGTGAAGCGCTTTGTCTAGTTGTGTTTTTGATCTCAGTCTGCAACTGATTTGTGGTGTCTAAACTTTAAAACAACGACAACAACAAAAATGTTATGTTGACTTAAATTGGAGCTATTCATGAATTTTACAGATATCAGTTGCCTTTTACAATAGTATATTTCACTGTAAAATAGTCTGAAACCCAGCTGTGTGAGTCTCACGCTGTGAGACAAAAAGCATGGGGAAAAATCACTAGCTTATGTAGATAAACATTCATCTGTGAGATGTACCCAATAATAGTTATGCCAGTCAGCTAAGGTTAGGATCCGTGCTGAGGCAAGGAATGTAACCATTATGAACTCTGGTACTCATCTCACTTTGGCTCATTTTTTAAAATATTCTGCAGTCTCTGGGACTTCCTTCAAATTGGTTATGTGTGTGGTTTTATGCTTTTGAAACCACTGAGATATTGAATACAGTGTCTTGATGTGTGCTGGTGCATCAGGTCAGAGAATGGGAATGAAAAAAATAGAAAGACATTAAATTGTGAGCCAAGTAGGGTGAAGGGAGAGCGCAGAACTGTATAATGTTGATCAGCAACCCATCCAAATGATTCAAGGGAAATACTAAGATGTCAAAGTCATGGTCATGGTTGATCTGTGGAGCCTACGTGGGAAACACTGAGTGTGAAGCAAGAATACACCATGCACATACATTCACACCTAGAGGCAGCCTTGACATGTTTTGTAGGTAGGAGGAAACCCAAGAACCAAGTGGAAAAAACAGAGGAAAAATTGATAAGATGCAAAACTCCACACAGAGACTAACCAAAGCACAGAATCCAACCAAGGACTCTGGAGCTGTGAGGCAGCAACACTACTCTGATATCTACATCCTAAGACAAATTGGTATGAATTTGAATGAATCGGTGTGTTAGGATTGGATTTCATTTGATTTCAAACAAATGAAGTTGAAGAAACTTGATGATCTTTTAGCCCCACCCTTATCCTCAACCTTTCATATCTTTTCATACAAATTATACGAATAGGTTACACATTGTGAGACCATGATGGCAAAATAATGTGACCTTTTACCAGCAACTAGTGATATGGGAACACTCTAAACAAGAATTCCAACCCACACGGTAACAGAAAGTCTGCAATACAAATGCTCCCTATATCTTTGTTCATTCAGAACATTTTTTTCTTTCACCTTTTATAACACTTTCCGTCTATACTTCAACTTCTCCACCTCATCATGTGCATTTTTAGCATGCTTTATTAATCTTTGCATTTAGTAAGCCACTTAGTTACAGTAATACCCACCTAACGTCAGGGGTTGCACATTGATCAGACATAATATTAAAACCACTGATACTGTACGGGACATGAATAACATTGATTATCTAGTTATAGTGGCACCTGTCATGGGGTGGGATACCTTAGGTAGCATGTGAACAGTCAGTTCTCGAAGTTGATGTGTTGGAAGCAGGGAAACTGGGCAAGAGTAAGTATCTGAGTGACTATGACAAGAGTCAAATTGTGATCTCCAGACGACTGTGTCAGCGCATCTCCAAAATGGCAGGTCTTGTGGGGTGTTCCTGGTATGCAGTGGTTAGTACCAACTAAAAGTCATCCAAGGAAGGACAACCGGTGAACCAGTGACAAGGTCGTGGGCAACCAAGGCTCACTGATGTGCATGAGGAGCGAAAGGTAGCCCATCTGGTCCGATGCCACACTGCAAAAAATTGTTCAGGATTGGTTTGAGGAACATAACAAAGAGTTCAAAGTGTTGCCTTGGCCTCCAAATTCCCCAGATATCAATCCGACTGAGCATTTTTGCAATGTGCTGGACAAACAATTCTGATCCATGGAGGCCCCACCTCGCATTTTACAGGACTTAAAGGATCTTCTGCTAACGCCTTGTTGCCAGTCCCTACAGCACAGCTTCAGAGGTCTTGTAGAGTCTATGCCTTGATGGGTCAGAGCTGTTTTGGCAGCCAGTGGGAACCAGGTGGTTTTAATGTTATGGCTGATTGGTGTAGTTGACAGTCAACATTGTGTATTATCTGAAGGATTAATATTTAAGTCCAGAGCAGTTCTGAGCTAAAACAAAATGCTGGATGGTAGATTTCTCTACTGACATTTAAAATGATTTGTGGCAACTATTCTCATAATTGATTAACATTTAATATGCTTGCATTTAATTTCAAACAAGGTACAAAATCAGAACGTCACTGCATCAGAAAAGCACGCCTATGTGTTTATACATTCGGTCTGATTTTATTCTGTGCATTTGGTAAGAATATTGAAAAGAATCATTACAATCTCTCTCCCTCACAATAATCAAAGCATGTGTTATATGGAAAAAGACACCTAAAACTCTGCTGAGGTCATATTTGTATGGTCAATAAAATTAAAATTAGAGGGATAAAATGTAATTACTAGAAACACTACCAACAACAACAACAACATCTCCTCTTTGACTCACCGTTACCATGGCGACAAATGCAATGTTACCCCTGACATTGCCTTGTTACCCTATTGTGTTCACCTGTTCTGTGTTGGTCCTTGATTAGTTTGTCTACATATACCCTGTTTTATCAATGAATCATCCTGAATTATTCGTATATTTAAGTCAGAATGTTGTATCTATGTTTTATTGTAATTCCTGATTGTGACCCTAGTTCACAATCTTCATCTTGGTTTATGGATTGCCCTAAATAATGTCTGCCTGTGTTCTGACCATGCTCATTGCAGATTCTTATTACGATTCTTGCATTTTCCGAAATAAAAGCACTACTGAGTTTATACACCCTTGCATCTCGCCACTCTATCCACTCTGTCAATAGCCCAAACTTCAAAGAATAAAGTTTCAGTTCCTTTGAGGGAGAAACTTTTCCTCCAGTTTGGATCCACTTTGTATTGTTCTCTTCATGCTGTGCAAGTTTACCAGAAGACTAAACTTTATTTACCTGCATCTGGGCACCAGCTCTAATCTCTGTGGCTGAAATCCACAGCAATATGTCAACAGGCATGTCATGCTTTTACAGAGAGAGAGAGAGAGAGAGAGAGAGAGAGAGAGAGAGAGAATAACATGACATGACTAGCTGAATCACCGCATTCTCTGTCTGCATTCTAGTCAAATCTAGGGCACTTTTTATTTCAATCTCCGTGTGGGTGCTTAGAAATCTCAATGGCACCCGACAAGCTAAAGCTGATTAGTATCATTCCAGTCTTCTTAGAATACTTTCTTCTTCCAAACTCAACACTAAAAGTGGTCTGGCATGGCTTTTTTGGCAAAAGGAGACCGTACCATCTGTCCTCAGAGTGCAATAATTCCTGTAATTTGTTCTGTATGCGAACGAGAATAATATGCATGTGTGTGTTTGTGTTCTGTTTACACCACCCAACCGTAAGGCTGTGTGATGATCATCAGTACTGGTGCATATAAGAGTGGATCGTGAGCAAGATAAAGAGAATACCCATGTGTTTTTCACAGGCAAACACACACACACACGATTCAGATAATGGAACAGAAATAAAAGGAGGTAGAAGAATCACAGCCTCAGAAAGCAAGCCGTATCATTAAGGAAACTCTCACAGGTACAGATATGGATATCGGACAAAGAAGAGAAATCTCTAGATGCTGAAAAATTGGAAGAGGAAATAACTGAAAGCAGCAGAAATTGATTAAAAAAACACAAAAAATAAAATTGTAGTTTACAGCAAACAGTGCATTATCGATGCATTTGGTGATTATTTTGCCAGAAAAAAAGACATGATGACAGAAGCAAACATGGGACTATTTTCCTCCATTTTTTCTCCACATTGACTGTACCAGACTGTCTAACATATTTAACTCATATGATGCCTTCACACTTCTTCAAGGGTTCTTTGTCTTCAGAAAGTGGACGTACTAGGGATGTAACCCTTTCCAACAGCAATCAGTTGTATGGTTCTACACAAAACCTCTGTGAAGTCCTTCAGAGGAACAACTGGAGAACTTAAGGAAAAGTCAATCCTGAACCACATTACAGATATTTATAGTAAAACAGTTGTTATGTGCTTAGAGATTCTGGTGCTAATTTGTTGGTTGCAGCTGTATTTTCATTATTTCTTGGATTAGAGCTCTGCTGCATCATTCTCTTTAGGTAAGGATGAAGGAAAGGCTTATTGTTCTGCCACCACTATGAGCAGGTAGTCAAATGGCATTGTGGGTAATGGTAGAAGCCATTACCCAAGGTGAAAATAGAAATAAAATAAATAAGATAAAAGTCAAAATAAATCTTGTGTACCGCTGTTAATCATGTTAATTTTTTAAAGATTAATATGCAAATAATTTAGGGAGGATTTTTCCATTACGGGTTCTAGATTGCATAGGACATCAGGCCATTTCTAAAATAATAATAATAATAATAAAAACATGGTCTATATCAAAAGTTGTTTGTTTTGGGGGTTATTTATGCCAAGTCTATTTCTCCAGTTTCACATTTAGAACATTTAATCCTGTCATGATCATGAACTTTTAAACCAGTCCAGTAGGTGGTGCTCTAACCATTTCCTGTGTTTCGCCAAGTTTATGTCATGATCCTGCCTTTCAGGCACTGGTGAAGTTTTCTTTTCTCTTTTTTTTTAACTTTCATCTGTTTATCAAATCTCATTATCAGATATTAATATATGCACGAGTTTTATGTGCGCATGTGATTACCTTATCAAAGCTAAACCTGCTGAGGAACAAAGTGCAGATGAGGAAAAGCATCTGATAAATCTCGTATCTATCATAACGACGCCGAGTGGATGGGCAACTCGGCCGTGTTATATAAATCCATTTTTGTGATCCCTCACAGAGATGATGCAGCAGTTTATCTTGGTAAAGCTGTGCCTCTCAGGAGCACAACACAGTTTTTCTCCCCACGTAACTTAATCAATCACACAGAAAACACCCCAGTTCCCACCGTCTTTTGCTTGCCCAGCATTCTTTGTTTAGATGCACGGAGATTAGAGCAGGATTAGGTCTGCACTCTGGGCAACATCAGGCCTATGATCACAGAAAATTAATTAGCCTGTGAGACAAGGTTTCGGCTATGTAATGAAAGTTATTGTCCATGTCAGTTCATCACACCCCCAGCCCTTCCCTTAATACTCTCAATCAGCGCATCCAGCCATGAAATGGATCCTGGTGTGATACTACAGTTGAAAGTGTCACATCATAAATGTCTCCAATGAGCAGCCAGTTTCGCTAGTCCACTAAGCACTTACAAGCTAATATGGGAAAAATCAAACATTTCAGGCTTAAATTACAGACATTTGTCTAATTTCTGTTACAGCACATTGCAATCTGTTAACACATCTTTATACCATAGCGCTGTTTAATCCTTTATTCTGATTGGTCAGAAGGTGTTGATTAAGGTTTTTCAGGGTTCGTAATAACATCCCCGTTCTAATTCATTATTGTTTTTCTATTGTAACAACCAACATAGAAACCTATATGTTGGCTGCTTGACATAAAACAGATTAAACGTGTGTTTAATCATTGAACTAGTGAAGTTTTCTATGGATAGACGTCAATGTAGCATTTTTTGAAGGAGTCTCCAGTTGGTGTCAGCGGTTTGTAAAGGTCAGCTGTAACTTCAATCTTTCAAACATGGGAATGTTTTCAGAACAATGTGCAAGCTGCACGTTTTGTCTCATTAACTTCAAGAAAGCAGAAAACGATGGTGGGGTGCGGACTGTTTGTAACCGTTATAACATAAACAATGACAGGAAACAACTTGTTTCGTGGACATTCCATTAGAGTAAACAGAAAAAAAGTACTTGGTCATTCATTAATGAATAAAAATTGTATCCACTGGCAAACTGCTGCAGTATAACAGGAATGAATTGATTTGGAATGTGCTGATACGGGTAACAGTAACTGCATTTTGCGTCAAGCATCTTCACAGCATTCCATTATTGATAACAGGACTGTCCCATGTTATATTCCTTACATTGAGGGAAGACTTTGTCATTTTGAAATGTCTACTAGTGGTAAGAAAATTTAGCAGGACTTATGATATAACCTTGAACATAATTTACTTATCAATTCAGAGCGGGCATCTCTATAATTATAAGCCAAGTCCACTCATCATGATTTATTTCTTTACTTGAGGACATGGATGAAGATCAAGAATATTCTGAGAACTGACGCCTGATGAGTAACAAAATGCATTGATGATTAATCACTCATCCAGCCAGTTAGACCGGGCAGTGAAGTTAGCCTTTTATCTTGCTCCAGCTCTATCGCATGTCTCATCCTGTTTGACCTGGGAAGAAGGGGTGATTTGGAAGAAAAAAATTGATAGGGACTTCTACTTCCCTGTCCAGGTCACTGATTTGAGACTGTACCGACTCAAGTTTATTAACCTGAGGCTCTCACGGATCAAAGAAGCCAGAGAAAGGTTCTTTGTATGAACAGAACCCATCTCGGCTGTGATGCAGACTCTCTGGAGAGGGGCAGATCTTCACGAGGGTATATGCTGTGTCATTATCGTTGGAGCAGATGATCAACTCCCACACACACAACTGTGTGTCAGCCGACCATCTGGACATCGGTTACGCCTCCGCTGAGCAGCTCCAGTCAGTGCCTTTGAGAGTATAAACGAAAGAGAAGTCCAAACTGACTACTTATAGGCACACACAGTCTTGTATTACTGTCTCTGTTGGGTGTTTCCACTGACTTGTGTAGTACAGTAGATAAATGGGTAAGCCCATGATGGAGTGCCCTTGAAAATGTTTTTTTTTTTTTTTTTTTTTTTTTTTCTTTAATACTTTTTCAATATCTTAGAAAACATGCATTTATCCATTAAACAAAAAACTTTTAAACAGACATGGACTTGAATAACAGTACTTTCATTACTATACTTAATTATTAATATGGTATATTTACATAGACTGCACTTGAGTCTAACGCAAATGGAATACTTGTACTTAGGTAAGATTTTACTTTTTAGACAAATTTAAACATTAGAGACCTTTAAAATACTCAAATCTCTTTATCTCTCATCCAGCCAGTGACTCTACATCGATCAAATGCACTCGGTTCATCCAGTCATTTCAGTTTAGAATCCAATCAAGTTCATAAGTGTCGAAAAAAATGATCAAGAATCTCATCGTCATCGTTGACCTGCTCTACACATGTAGTTAAAGCTATAGCTATCTATGTGTGTCTGATTACACTAATAAACTTTTATTTTTCCCATGATCAAGAAATGTAAAATTCCTGTTGAAATTTTGACCTATAGTGGATTACATTACTTTCCAAAAAACTTATAAACCTGTGTAAAATCCATCCATCCATCCATCCATCCATCCATCCATCCATCCATCTTCTATACAGCTTATCCTTTTCAGGGCCAAGCTGAAACCTGGAGCCTATCCCAGGGCCTGTGTAAAATGTAAAAAAAAACAAAAAAAAAAACAGCAAATCTCATAAACATATATGCTTTTCACAATAGAACATTGAAAACATATCAAATGTTTAAACTGAGGAAATTATAAATAAATCATAAGGAAAAAACAAGGTAATTTTGAATTTGATGGCCGCACCACGTCTAAAAATGTTGGGACGGATCAAAAAAGGTGGGAAAAGTAAGTGTTACTAAAAAGAAAGAGCTGGAGGTTAATAAGCAATAACATGTAACAGGTCAGTAACATGATTGGGTATAAGAAAGAGTATCTTAGAGCGGTAGGGTTTTTCAGAAGTAAAGATGGGCAGAGGTTCACCAATCTGCGAAAAACTGCGTCTACAATTTGTGGCACAATTTCAGAATCATGATCCTCAACGTAAAATTGCGAAGACTATGAATATCTCATCATCTACAGTACATAAAGTCATCAAAAGATTCCCAGAATCTGGAGAAATCCCTGTGCACAAGGGACAAGGGGGAAAATATTGGTTTATAAGATTTGCAAATCATTACATTCTGTTTTTTTTTTTTTTACATTTTACACAGCATCCCAACTTTTTTTGGAATTGGGGTTGTACTTGTCTTTTCATGATTGTATTTTATGGCAAAGTGTATTTATAGTGGTCTTGGTGTAAGGCAGTTTTCTAAATACTGGAGTGCTTTTATTTAATTACAGAGTTTATTTTAATCTGAAACATGCACATACTGTAGGTTGTTGTAAAGTGCACTTTGCTGTACATACATATTTATAAATGTAAAATCAGTGGGACACAAATTGCACCCTAATCATGGAATCATGACATACTTTATCTCAAAACTGAACCTTTTCATGCAATCAACAACATGTCCAAACGATTGTTGTGTTTTCTTCTAATCATAGGGACATATGGTCTCTACTAAGCTAAACACATGCTGATACAAGGCTATCTTCCAGAATAAACCAAAGGAAGAGAGGAATGTGAGCTGATTTTGCTTTTCCCAGCATGATGTACCTGGCAGTGACAGATTTCCATCATTTTCTCATTTGAATTTTGTCTTCCGCAGGAGCACAAAGACACTGTGCCAAGTTACGGGTGTTAATTTTTGCTGCGAGAGAGTGGAAAAAAAAAATTCAATAATTTCTAAACTCATTAATACAAACCTAATACAATCTGTTTGTAGTTTTTAATTATTTGCCAACCAATTACTACAGATACCAATTATGACAAGCTGAATTTAGGAATTAATTTGTGTATTTATTCATTTTTATTTCCCTGCATCCAAACGGTGACAGGAGAAAGTAGCACTTTTAGTCCACATAGGTTCACCCATTTGATATTCTGGTATCTGAACCTTAAAAAGAGGTGCTCATAAAAATTTCTAATTAGTACAATGCAAACACAAAAGGCCATAAAAAAACAAAAAAAAAAAAACAAACAAACAAAAAAAAACAAGTGACACAGAAAGTTCCGGCCTTATGGTGACATCTCCAGATGGAGTGAGAGGAAAAAATAATTAGATTTTTCTCTGTAGTTATTACTCTTTCTGTTATTATTTGTGTTCTGTTTAAAAATCAGGTCCATCCATCAGTCCTTCATTTCAGACGCCTAAATCAATGTCTCATTGACTGCTCCTGCCAGAGACGCAGACACATGACTGTCCCTGATGCTTAGCTGGTGACAAGCCAGACAGCTATAAAAAAAAAAATTATAATAAAAGAAAATACAAATAAAAAGTAAATCAAGCTTTGTGAATCAGTAAAATTATTGACAGTTATTATGTAATCCTGGCTTTGATTCAGCTGCATTCAGCACCTTGGCCTCTGTACACCATGCTTCTTCTACAGTGAGAGTCATGGGCAGACAAGTCAAATGAAAATCTTTCTTATTCCTTCTTTTATGTACATCTGCCTGAAGAACTAGGTGCTTTTGAGGGCATTTGTACACAATAGCAGAAGAGCAGAGGAGAAATATAGATGGGAGCTTTGCTGTTTATCGATTGTGAAGGCGTGTTAGCTTAATTGATTTACTCCTCCAGATCAGTGGCCTAATCTCTTGGCCTTGGGAGTGCAGTGGAGGCAGGCAAACACAGAAAGCTTGAAACACTTCAAGCAACTTCTGTTTTCTCAAATATATAAAACATATTGTTGTCCTAGTTACACTTTTCATACACTGAGCACTCTGGGAAATCATGAAGCTAAACATTTGATAGAAATGATTTGAACAATTGGTGGTGTACTAGTATAATAATCATAACTAGCTATTACTCTATAGTACAGTTGCATGTGAAAGGTTAGGCACCATGGTCAAATTTTATATTAAAAAATAATATTTATCTGCAAATATGAATCCACATTTATTATACTGCATATTTGATGGACTTACAGAAACAGGGAAATGTATGTTCGAAAGTTTAATAAAGTGCTTAATAACACCCTTTTGGCTGATTCTACTGCTTGCTAATTATTTTTCTAGCCATTTACGAGGCTTGATATTCCTGATTAATTCAGAACATCTGGCTCTGAACTGGCACCCTGTCCAGGGTGTACCCGATGCTCCCTGGGATAGGCTCCAGGTTCCCCGTGACCCTGAAAAGGAGTAAGCAGTAGAAGATGGATGGATCTAGCTCTGATATATTCTTGGGTCATCTTGCATGCACAGGATGCTTAAGAGCTACTTACATATACTCAATGATGTTCAAATCGGGGGACTAGGAAGCCATTCCAAAAGATTCGGCTGAATTGCATTTCTTGAAGTAGTTCATGATGGATTTTGAGGTGTGTTTTGGATCACCGTCCTGTTGTAAAAGCCAGTTTAATTTCAGCTTCGGTTCTTTACTGACTGTATCACAATTGCTTACAGAATTTGCTGATATTTACTGGATTCTGTTCTTCGTCTAGCTGTGAAATAATTCCCGTGCTACTGGCTGTCACACAACCTCAAAGCATAATCAATCCATCCCCTTGCTTAAAACTTAGCAAGGTGTTATTTCATCAAATGCTGCTTTTTTTTCTAAGCATACCTTGGGTGGCCAAAGAGTGCCATTTTTACTTCATCAGTCCACAGCACTTGTTTTCAAGATGCCTCTGGAATATCTAGAAACTGATTGTTTTGCATATATCAGGCGTTAACCTTAGTGCAGGTGAGGGTTTTCTTCTTATAACTCTTCCATGCAGATCATGTTGGTGCAAGTAGTGCCTCACAGGTGAACAGTGCACCACCATTCCTCTGTAAGCTAAACGTTCCTGCAGGTCCTTAATGTCATATGAGGATTTTACTTTGCCTTTCTCTCCAGCATAAAGTCAATTCTAATTGAGAGTTGTCTTGGCCATTACTTAATGCCATTTCAGACAGCTGAAAGCACTTTGCTCTCTTTTTATATCTTTACTCTCCTTTGTATGCACCAATTAGCTTAATTTTCAGATACTCATTCAGCTACTTAGAGGAGCCACTGGTTGTTGAGTGTTAGCACAGGGTTTGTAGAGTCAGAGAATTCATTCCGCGCTTCTCGACCTCCGTAATGAGCCCTGTTGAGTCAATTAAGGACTAAGTAAATTATGTTCGGAGACTCAACAGGAAGGGTGTCCAAACCTTCCTTTAATAAGAACTGTTTGCTTCTTCTTACTTCAAAAATCAATAATAAAAATAAAAATAAAAAACATGCAACTGTGTAATAGCACTGTACAATACAATATCTAATGAATAAAACACTTGGGTACATGCTGTTCTAGGAAGATAATAACCTATAGTGAAGTTTTGTAATATAGAACAACATAAAGTGGAGTTGCTGTTATCACTGTTGTATGTTTTATCCATTAGAGTTACATTAAATGTTGTGGAACAACATATATCACATATGTTATAGCTGCTATAAAAAGTTGTTCCCTCACCAGTCTGTCTTTATGATAATATGGCACAAAAGCTTTTCCTGTTACCAAGAAATTCTCTCTCCTTTCGATTTCTGAGACTTTCCCCACGTTGGAAAATGCAGCATTAAAGGTTTACCTCTGACTGTTAAAAAGCTGACCCTCGACATGACTTTAACCCTCAAAGACCCAAATACACACACACACACACACACAACACACACACACACACACATATATATATATATATATATATATATATATATATATATATATATATATATATATATACACACACATTTTAATAATTTTTTTAGGGAAATGTTGTAATATTGCAATGTTGGGCCTGTTGGGTAGCTACAGAGCCCCTAAAGGTACATGGTGGTGGAAAGAAAAGAAAAAACAAAACATTTGCATTCCATTGAGAAACTTCACAACAGGTGAAGTATCAGGTATCTTTGTTAGGGAATGCAAAAGTGTCTCAAGTGAACGCAAAAGTTTTGCGAGAGAACACAAAGTTTTCTCAGGGGAACACAAAAGCTTTGAATATTTCTTTTTCCTCCTACCACCATGTCCCTTTAGGGGCTCTTTAGGTAGCATATTTTTAATTACAATCTTAACATATGTAGAGAACATCTAAGAGTTCATTTGCAGGGTGTACTGCTTATCATTATCACATACTGATGATAATTGAACAGTTACATTTTTATGAAAAATCATTTATTATAAAAAAATATGTTCAGACTGTATTTACAAAACTTTATGAACTGAATGAAAACTTTGGCATTGACTGTGTTTAGCTCTGTTCATAGCCATGTTCAATTATGATAGTCCCCAAAAGCCGTTCTTTTCTCAGAGAAGCAGGCGGACATTTCACTTGCTGCAAAGTGTGTTGGTGTAGCCTTTGCCAGCGTCCTCTATTTGTTTTTACAGTCCTTGCATATCTCTTTTGGATGGTGTACAGTTGACCTTTTGGCTGGGCTGCCCTTTGAAGGACTCCCATTAACTGTGGATAGTCTCTCCATGACATTGAACCCCCATGGGTGTGGCTTGTCATACATGTATTGTTTGACGCTGCTGAATTTTCCGCTTGAAAGGAATCATCATTTCATCCACAAGGTTGTGTTCTTCTGGAACCACCTACACACATTTCTCCCTGAATGTATCAAGCTATGGTCTGAGTTTCCAGAGTTTGTCATGTTTTTAAACCTCAGACACCACCAAATTGTGATGAAATGTGATGATCTCAACAGACATTGGAATCTGTTCCATTTGTCTGTCTCGCAATACATCTGGCCACTTGAACTAGGCCCATTTTCAGGTACATGCTGTAAAACTTCATCATATCATATATATGTGGAGTGTCCACTTTCAAGTCTCCAGCTTTTTGTTTGCCTTTTCCTCCTCTCTTACGGAGTCCTCCTTCCCTTAGAAAGAGCTGACATTTTTCTTTCTGTTCATCTTCCACTTCTTTCCCTTCTTTCTCACATTTTAATTTCCACACTTGTGTACAGTCTTTGTAGATTGAACCCACCCTTCACACTCCTGACACTCCCATGCTCCCCATGAGTCTGCTTAGATGAACCTTGCTCCTGTTACAAACTCCTGACCGTTATGACACTTAGAAATATCTTTGAGTCTTAGTAGAAAAACATATATTTGGATGTTTAGAGGCAGATCCAGAGAGATGTAAAGAAACTTATAGGAGCACATCTAATCCAGCTCCAATCATGTCAGAAAAGGAAAATGGAGCCGATGTTTCATGCACTCTGATCAAGAAGAAATACATGAAAATAACTAGTAGGCAAGGCTCTGAAGCTGAGTCTTTTTAAGTCATTTTCCTCAGAGACGGCACAGACAGTGACTGGTTTTTGATTTCACTTCTCATGATTTTGGTTCGCCTGTAGAGGTGGACATAAGGGGACCAGCAACCCAGGCTAAGAGTGTGCAATGATAGTAATGATCCAATTGAGAGCCAGACGCGTCTGAAAATCAAAGGGCAGAACTTCCAAAGCAGTTTCTACCATGGACATTTTAGATAAAATGTCTTGCTTCTGATTTCTGCCCTGAGTGGCACAAGATGGAGATAAAAAAAAACCGATTCAACTAAAACGCAGAAACTGAAGAGTCACATGTTTTTTTATAAGACATTCTTTCTTGCTATGTTGAAAACACATCTAAACTTAAGAACCACACACCTTTCAGTGTGGTTATGAGAAAAGGAAAATGTAACTGCAAAGTAGAACAAAGAAAAGGTTGCAATGTTGAAATGATCACAATGACTAAACATGGACTTTATCTAAACCCTGCCCGAGGATAGCATTTTCAGCAAAACCTAATCGATATACAGCATCAGAGGAGTCTTCAAACATCCAGGATTTGGCCGGATCTGGCCAGATCTAAGAGAGTGGCCACACAAGCCCGGAAGAAGGTCTGAAGGATTGAGATGTACCATGGGAAGGATACAACCTGAACCTTAGATCTTGACAACAGGCTTGAAGTATTGCACAGACCAAAAAGCTGTATTCTATGTTCTTACACTTGCAGGTTAACAAGATATTAATACAATTCATGAAAATGGGACATTAAGTATACAAAGTGACTTACAATTCTGAGAGGATACAATGGAGCAGCTGAAAGTTTAAGGGTGTTGGTTAAGGGCCCAACAGCGGCAGCTTGGTGATGGTTGTATTTGAACTTATGATCATGAAATTATTCGAAAAATGTAGAACTCCCACTTACATTTGTACAAGTTTGTATTTAACTAAACAAAAGGATTTTCCCGTCAAGCGCTACATTTTTTTCATGATACCGGTTAGAATTTGTATCCAAAATGAACACATTAGAAAAGTAGAACCTTTGCAATTCTCACTGATCTAAAAACATTCTACAAATTGGAATAAGTGAGGACATTCACAGAGAGTGGGATTTTGACTGAAATTGCTAAGGACATACTATATTTCCTCACCAATACCCATTCCATACATGGACTGACATCTCATACAGGGGGCACGCTAGTTAAGTGGTTTGCACATTTTCCTTGCACCTCCAGGGTTGGAGCTTCAAATCCTGATTCTGCATTGTGTGCGCGGAGTTTGAAAGTTCTCCCCATGCTTCGGGGGTTTCCTCCAAGTACTCTGGTTTCCTCCCTCTGCTGTTTTCGTAGTGTGTCTATAGTTTGTGAATGTGTGCCCTGCAATGGCCTGGAACCCCATCCAGGGTGTCCCCACTTTGTGCCATGAGTTCCCTGTGTCAAGCTCCAGGTTCCCTCACGACCCTTTGTAGGATCTCATCCAGGGCTTGCATGCTGAATGTTACTGATATAGGCTCATTATGTACTTCAGCCCTGACCAGAATAAAGCACTTATTGAAGATGGACGAATGAACAAGAAGCAATGTTTTGAACTTTCTGCAATCCAGTAATTATGTCTTGCTACAGAAATCTCATTTGTGGGACAGTGTTCACACACCATTTTTTTTGGTTTGTTTTCCTCAGAAGCTGAGAGTGCCTAAACCTTAAAGTCCATAATGTTTCATACAAATTGAGTCCTGTGGGAAGACAAAATAACAACCAAATTTGAAAGAGAATTGAATTGAGAATTGATGTTTGATTAAAAGAATAAACATTGATGACGCAGTGGCGTGATGAGATGCAGCATGAAGAGCAGTTAGTGTTACCACATTTATTCCTGTGTTTCATCCCTCTTGTACCACAGCATTATTATTTATTTATTTATTAATGGACACCTTTTATTGTACATTTTAATCGTTAATAATGACAAGGAGACTTTATTGATCACATATACATATGCACAGTGAAATTATTTTCTGCGCATACCCCAGCATGTCAAGAAAGTTGGGGTCAGAGTACAGGATCAGCCATGATACAGCGCCCCCTGGAGCAGAGAGGGTTAAAGACCTTGCTCAAAGGCCAAACAGTGGCAGCTTGGCAGTGCTGGGGCTTGAACTCCTGAGCTTCCAATCAGTAACCCAGAGCCTTAACTGCCAAGCCACCACTGTTTGGGCTTCTTAGTTCGAGTGAAGGGAAATTGCAATTTTACAGCGCACAAAGACATTTTATACAATTATTTGCGTTCAAGTTTGTGGCAACAGTTTGAGGCTCACATATGGGTGTGATGGTTAGGTTAACACAAAAAGTGTATAAGTTGTTTGCTCTTTAATCTGACTTATCATTCACGAAGTTGATCTGCTCAAAGAAAATTACTTACAGTCCTTTGTAAAGAGAGGTGTGGACACCTTTGTCTCATATTCCTTCTGTGTTCCTTTTCACACCCTGTTCTTGTCTCAGGAGTGTTTTCCCTGCATTAAGTTCGCTTTGCCCCAAGGACACACTGTGCTATACAATACTCCCTTATTCCATTAGGAGTCTTGCCTTCAGCTCCACTGCACGCGAGAAGGACGGCTCAGTTCCCCTGGTGTGACAAACTATGGCCTAACACAATAACAAATACCTCAACATCAATAATGATCCCCCCCTTTTTCTTTTTGGGAAAGCAGTATAAAATAGAAGCCGTCAAGGGAGGAAAAAGAAAAGGGAGCCGGGTTGGAAGTGCACACAAGGCAGCGAAAAGTCAATACAATGAAGAAGCCCATATTTCAGCACCCATTACACATTAAAACTTTATCAGTGCACTTCTGTTGTGAAGTTTCCCCAAACAATATATTAAAAGCGCATTCACAGCAGCTTCTGTCGCGTTTCTTTGTAAAACATGATAAAGCTGGGGACTTAATTAAAAAACTCATTATGCTTTGCCATTTTTACACACTGGAAAAGTTCACAGTATGTTTTCACAAATGGGTGAAGGCATCACTGGTTGAGCATAACACACACACACACACACACACACACACACAAACACACACACACACACACACACACACACACACACACACACACACAAACACAAAACGAGAGAACCGTGTTGTCACAGCTGATGTTTTCACTATGAGGAGAAAAGGAATGTATTCAGGAAAGCTGTGTACATTCATCATTAAAATAGAATTTATACATCTCTCTCTCTCTCTCTCTCTCTCTCTCTCTCTCTCTTTGTACCCTTGTTCTATGAGGAATTAATTTCCTCTCGGTTAAAAGAGCACCTCCATTCCTTGTCAGTGAAGATGGGTCGTACAGCAGGTGCGACCTCGCTTTCTTTTCTCTTGTTTTATTGTCATTGCTCTCTTTCTCCCTTTCAAACATTTTTATCAAGCCCTGATGCTCTTCTCCTTTTGTTCATGGATAGGCCACTCGTTCTGAAAACATGTTTCCAGACATGTTTTCCATCTGAACAACCTATTTAATATACTCGCCCTGCCTCGCACATGTACCCTGTTTTGTGTACTCCTTTCTAGAAATAAACTATACTCCATTTAAATATCAAGGCTGCAGTGACAATGGAGGCAAGTCGTCAGGGTACAGAGAGCAGGGAATGGAGAGATGGAAGAGAAATGCAGAGCATTCAAGGAGCTCTCACGTCTGCTCAAAGCGACAGCGAAGGGCGTCTGTCATTACAAACACACACACACACACACAAATACACACACACATATACACACACGTATATACAGAATCAGATGCAGTGAGTACCTGGGGAAGCTTGAAGGGCATAAACATGCTGCAATAGTCAGAATACTCAAAGACAAGACGGAACAAAAAAAAAAAGAAAAAGTGCTGATGTGCGCTTCTGATAACAGATCAACCCTCGACCCGAGCGCCGCCATGTCTTAGTCTTTCTCGTCTTCCCGCATCTGTACTACATTCAAATGATTAACATCCACCCTTTTTGTATTACTGTATAACAGACAGGCTTTAACTTAAGTGAATAAAAGCGTCTGTGATTGGTCAAGGCGTTCATTAAACAGCCATTTAATGTGTTCTTATCGATTATACATGTGATAATGGACTGCATGGATGTGTATTAAATAACATCAGAATCTATTAGAGGCTCGGGTGGGTGCGGTCTGACAAATAGCATCAACAGTTTGGCTCTCTTACACCTCTTGCCGAGTGCATATATACTGCATTATTTGCCTCAGGGCTGTGGTGCTGCTGTTTAGCTAAGCGGATTTGGGACCGAGCATGGGCGATGTCTGAAAGAGAGACAGGCTCCATGTGGGCTCAGTTTTCCACCTGCAGTGTTCAAAGGAGGGGCCAAAACAACCCATGCCCATGCTTTTACCTTGTGTTTTATTTTTTGTTGTTTTTTTTTGAGCCTGGAACAAGGAAGAAGAGAGTAAACAGATCAAGTGGACAAATGCCTTTGCAGTGTTTCCACTTGAGGAGTGAGAATGCTGACTAGTGCACTTGTGTACCTTCGTTTCAAGTAGTTCTCCATCGTTGTTTCTTTCTACCTTGCTCGAGCAGAAATCCACAATATCCCTCTGTAAATTGTCTCTCCTCTTCTCACAGTAACTCCCTTCACACACAAACACAAAAGCAATGGGAAATGTCCCGAAGCCCTTATTCATAAATCATTATAACGTTGCTTATAGTTCTTCAACACATTTGTAATGATCCCTTGTAAGCATGTGTCCTATTAATAATAATAATAATAATAATAATAAAAAAAACACTTTAGTAATGAACATGTCACTATTCTTTATTATAAATGTGTTTTGTTCTTTTTTTTTTAAATAAAGCTTACACTTTCTTATATCAAAGCTATAAATGCACAGCACATGCCTTTATAATTTATATTAAAATAAAAAGATAAGAAAAATCATTATTAAAATACAAACAGTCATAATGATTAATGAATAGAGACTTTGTTGAAAAACCAAAGACCAAAAACGCTTAGTAACATCGTCAGTAAGTTAACTAGCGGTTATTAGCTCTGCAATAAATAAATAAATCACTAAATCAAGTCAAAATCTACTGAATATTGAGTATATGGACTAAAGATTAAATATATGTACACAGTCAACATTATATTTTCATTGCTGGAACATTAATTAACATTAAAATGTCATTGCTGCAGATGGTTTTTAAAGCCAGCAAAACCGGAACAACGAGCTGCTAAAAACTGTTACAAAATTGTTATGATATTAAATATAAACACATGTCTCAGTTGTTTATGATGATCAGATAATGATTAAACAAAACAATATTTTTGCCAACTTCTCAACATTTGACACATCTCGAAGTTGCTATACTAGTAGGCAAGTTTGCTTCTTTCTATATACAATCACTTGAAATAGAAAAGATAAGAAACGGTGGAATTTGTAACACTGTTTAGATGTATAGATATTTATCACTTGCTACAATTTTTAAAGGTTGATTATAATAGTTTTACTGTGAACGTAACCTGTATTCTTTTCTTTTTTTTTGTAGGTGTTAAAGTGGTACAGGACTACAGAAAACATGTGAAATATGTACAGTATATACTACAGATTCTTGAAAATCACTGACTTTATTTCCATCAGCGATAGATCAATTTTGGTGGTATGAGAATAATAAAGCATGATTTGAATCAAGTATTTGAATACTCACGGTGATTAGCTTATGGCAACCCACACAGAAGTTCCATTTGCCAAATTGTACCACTGTGATACAAATCAAAATAATCATAATCCAAGTCCATAACAGGGTCAAGACACAGGTAGGCAATTCTTTAAAAAAAAAAAAAAGAAAGAAAAAGAAAAGACAGGCAAGTGTTAAAAACCTGAATGAATTAAGTGGATATAAAATGACAAAGTAATCAAGAACTAACACAGAACAGGTGAACACAGCCAAGTAACAAACAAATGACATGACAGGACTACAAAACAAACCAAAACAAACAGAAGCACACAGTGCTGATGATGCACTAATTTCTCATACTATTTAGCTATTTAATATGCGATTAGGGATGGAACACACAGTGTAAGCAGTAACACTATCTCACAATGACTAGTTCAAAAATCCTGTAGAAGTGTAATCAATCCTGCTGTAATTACAGAGCAAATACAGTAAATCCTTTATTTGTTTCCCAAATGCAAAACCTTCTCATGATTTCTGGGTAAAGTTAATTTTTATTGATCCATTAACTGCTTTCCCAAATCCTGACAGAAAATTATTCCCCTTTGTTTATTAACATAAATGCTCTTCTTTATGAATATTAATAACTAGTGGATGATGAACTGTTTGTGAGTTGGAGAGGCAGTGAGAGTCCCTCCACGATTTCAAAATCATTTATTCAAATAAACTATAAGGCATGATTAAAAAAAAAAAAAAAAAAAAGATTATAAAGAATTCTGAAAATAATAATACTACATGTACAAGCATGTTTAAACTATGTCAATATTATATATATATATATATATATATATATATATATATATATATATATATATATATATATATATATATAACCATTGTAAAATTATATAATAAACTCACAAACAAAACAAAGTGAAGTCAGACCCCTTATGTGTACCAGTAAGCCAGATTGGTCTGTGATATTTACTTTCTCCTTTATACATGCTTTACTTGAAAAGCATTGGATCCAAAAGAATTGGATTTGTAAAATTGTATTTATTGAAACTGGAAATGTTTACAAATAAATAGATGTCTGTTGTTTTTTCCCTTTTGTTGGGATAAATTGTATTATATTGTATACATTTTATATTTGATTATATTTTATATCTTATACTTACTGTTTATTTATTATATTTACAATGTTAGTGAATTTTGAGTTTAACTGAGAAGAGCTTCATTTTAATAAACATTTGAATGTTTAGTAGCTCTTATCCAAAATAATATGGAGATGGGTAATGAATAATAATAATAATAATAATAATAATAATAATAATAATAATAATAATAATAATAATAATAATAATAATAATAATATAGTAATAATAATAATATTATAAATGATTACGATAAAGATATTTATTTATTTTGTTTTTTTTGTTTGTTTGTTTTGTTTATTTAGCTGGCTAGCCACACTTGAGTATCTTGAATTCCTCTTGGTGTGAAACTTGAGCAGGAACCAAAAGCCATCCAACTGGACCCTTTAATATTGGATTTGTTGTTAGTGAAAATAAAACTGAACAAAGACACTTCCTTCCATTTTTCTGCTGTCAAAATTCCTGTATGTTGTGGGGTGCAAAATTGCTTTTATTTTCTCTCTTCCAAAGCACATTTCCAATTCTCAATTGCTTGTCAATGGGGTAAAATGTAAATGAAGAAGAAAAGATGAAGGCACTGACAAACTGGATTACATGCTGTTTGCACCTGGCTGTCTCAATTAAAGCGCTGATGACGGGGGAGACTGGCGTCCTAATGTCAAGGCTCAGGACACATCAGTGTTTTCGCCTGCAGATCGGTGGCACCATGCCCGGGTAACAGCTCCCTCACTGCGGCCTCTTTATAGCTTGAGTGGCACAGAAACGCAGATGTAGTGTAATACTAGAGCACACGTAATGGAAAATTATAGAGGATCTGAGCATGGGAATGAGCTGAGAAAGACGAGTGATGCATGGAGAGCCAGACACATGGTGCGAAAGCTGTCACCTGCTCACACACACACACACACATAGAAACTTTACTGCAGCCCTGAGGGGCAAAACATCATTTAATAATAATAATAAAAAAACAGAGAGAGAAAGTGAGAGCTTCTCAGATCTTAGCCATCTTAAAGACCAAACCTGTCCAGATAAATATGAGTAAATGCGGCACATCCAGTTGCTCTGAGAGCATATTAATGTTCGTCATTTCCTCTGGGTGTAAACAGTGTTGCCCGCAGGCCCGACAACAGCCTGGTGGAGGTCTCTGCTCTTGCTCTGGGAATTTCCTGAAAGCCTTTCCATTTTAAACACCCCGTTTGACTGACAGCAGATGCACAGACAACATTGTTTAAATGCTCCATTTAGAAACGCAACCTCACTCTCTCTCTCTCTCTCTCTCTCTCTCTCTCTCTCTCGTCTTCCAATATATTTGCTGTGGCGGGATATTAAAGCCAGTGCTTTCAATAAACAGGAGACGCATGATTATTGCATAAGCTTGCCTGGTAGAGGGGAGTAAATTATGTAGAGTGTGTGGTGGTGCATGTTTTTTTTTTTTTTTTTTTTTTAATCTGAGGAAGGAATGCATCACAGTGTGCATTAATGTGCAGTTAGTGAAGTGAGTGAAGGGAAAGGGGATGCAGTTTCAGCCCACTGCGCATGTGGTACTGGTGCAAGAGAAGCATTGAGCTCCAGTAAACTGTTTAGGGAGACAGTAATGGGCCTCTGTGATCAGTTTTAAGTCTGCAAAGATGAATTCAGTAGCATGAGCTTTTTGCTTCTATATTTGCAGTTGATTACATTTATTTGGCAGATTTATAATGTTGGCAGTGTCAGGATGTTGGAATGAAATGAGTGAAAATGTTCACAACTAGGGATCAATTAAGCTCTTTTTTTTCAAGAAGAAATTAAATTCAAGTTCAAGGGGATTTTCTAGTTCTTGCAACAACAACAAAAAAAGGATAGCATTGCATAGTCTATGGAAGGCTGTTTCCTCCACATCCATCCATCCATCTTCTACCACTTACTCCTTTTCAGGGTCATGAGGAACCTGGGCCCTATCCCAGGAAGCATCGGGCACAAGGCGGGGAACACCCTGGACAGGGTGCCAGTCCATTGCAGGGCACAATCACATACACACATTCATACATTATGGACACTTTAGATATACCAATCAGCCTACCATACATGTCTTTGGACTGGTGGAGGAAACCAGAGTACTCAAAGGAACTCGAACCCCTGACCCTGGAGGTGTGAGGTGAACGTGCTAACCACTAAGCCACCATGCATCCTTGTTTCCACCACAGTTGAGTAAAAAATATGATGAATAATTATGGTTTGTCCTGTTTTCTGTTAATGCTGTTAATGCTGCAGGTGAATCATGCACATAATTAGCTCGTACTGCACGGTTCAAACAGATAGCGCCGTTTTATCTCACTTTTCACTTGAGTGTTTGGCGTTCGATGTTTATCATACATGACAGAATGCGCATAATCACAGAAAATTGGCCGACTTAGTAAGCAACCAAAATGAGAATGACAACTAAGTGAATTACAGTCTGGAGCTTGTGTTCACGCAAACCGCATCTTTAATCGACGCAAATGTTTGCTCAAATATTAATATGATGCGGTTTAACTTACCGTTCATTTCAAAAGTTTTTAGCTGTTATACAGGCATAGCTACTTTCAGAACAGTTCAGACCTTCAACATTTGCAGCACACATGCTCACCTCACTTGCCTGTGAACATTATTATGAGAAACTAAGTCATTATTACGAGATGTTAAGTCATTATTGGGAGATGTTAAATCATTATTATGAGATGTTAAGTCATTATTACGAGATGTTAATTCATTATTGGGAGATGTTAATTCATTATTATGAGATGTTAATTCATTATTGGGAGATGTTAATTCATTATTATGAGATGTTAAGTCATTATTGGGAGAAACAAAGTAATTATTGGGAGATGTTAATTCATTATTGGGAGATGTTAAATCATTATTATGAGATGTTAAGTCATTATTGGGAGATGTTAATTCATTATTATGAGATGTTAAATCATTATTATGAGATGTTAATTCATTATTGGGAGATGTTAATTCATTATTGGGAGATGTTAAATCATTATTATGAGATGTTAATTCATTATTGGGAGATGTTAAATCATTATTATGAGATGTTAATTCATTATTGGGAGATGTTAATTCATTATTGGGAGATGTTAAATCATTATTATGAGATGTTAATTCATTATTGGGAGATGTTAATTCATTATTGGGAGATGTTAAATCATTATTATGAGATGTTAATTCATTATTGGGAGATGTTAATTCATTATTGGGAGATGTTAATTCATTATTGGGAGATGTTAAGTCATTATTGGGAGATGTTAAATGATTATTATGAGATGTTAATTCATTATTGGGAGATGTTAAATCATTATTATGAGATGTTAAGTCATTATTACGAGATGTTAAGTCATCATTGGGAGATGTTAAATGATTATTATGAGATGTTAATTCATTATTGGGAGATGTTAAGTTATTATTGGGAAATGTTAATTCATTATTGGGAGATTTCATTATTAAGAGAAACTAAGTAATAATTCTAAGACAGTTTCTCATTATTATGACTTACAGAATCATATTTTTAACTAAATTGTGGTTTAAACGGGCTTCCATAGTTGTCACCAAACACTGCACAAAAAATAAATAAAATAAATCAATCAAATCAACCTATTTTCTCAACTCCTTCCTATCACACCACTGCTACCAATCAGGAAATGTGGTGAAATGCATGCTTCCTCCGAGACATGTAAAGCTGATCTTTTTTGAACTGTTGATCATGTGCTATTTACCCTCTTCCATATACAGTATCTCACAAAAATGAGTACACCCCTCACATTTTTGTAAATATTAGATTATATCTTTTCATGTGACAACACTGAAGAAATGACACTTTGCTACAATGTAAAGTAGTGAGTGTACAGCTTGTGTAACAGTGTACATTTGCTGTCCCCTCAAAATAACTCAACACACAACCATTAATGTCTAAACCGCTGGCAACAAAAGTGAGTATACCCCTCAGTGAAAATGTCCAAATTGTACCCAATTAGCCATTTCCCTCCCCGGTGTCATGTGACTTGTTAGTGTTACACGGTCTCAGGTGTGAATGGGGAGCAGGTGTGTTAAATTTGGTGTCATCGCTCTCACACTCCCTCATACTGGTCACTGGAAGTTCAACATGGGAAAGAACTCTCGGTGGATTTGAAAAAAAGAATTGTCGCTCTACATAAAGATGGCCTAGGCTGTAAGAAGATTGCCAAGACTCTGACACCGAGAAGCTACAGTTCATTGAGGGAACCATGAATGCCAACATGTCTGTGACATACTGAAGCACAGCATGATCCCCTCCCTTCGGAGACTCGGCTGCAGGACAATACTCCAGCATGAATACGACCCCAAACACACCTCCAAGATGACCAATGCCTTGCTTAAGAAGCTGAGGGTGAAGGTGATGGACTAAAACCTATTGCGCATCTGTGAGGCATCCTCAAACAGAAGGTCGAGGAGCACAAGGTCTCTAACATCCACCAGCTCTGTGATGTCATCATGGAGGAGTGGAAAAGGACTCCAGTGGCAACCTGTGAAGCTCTGGTGAACTCCATGCTCAAGAGGGTTAAGGCAGCGCTGGAAAGGCAGCGGGTTGTCCACTAATCATAGGGTTGGCGGTTGGCAGTTCGATTCCTGGGTGCCTGGGTGACTCCACATGCCGAAGTGTCTTTGGGCAAGACACTAAACCCCAAGTTGCTCACAATGGCAAGTTAGTGCCTTGCATGTCAGCGCTGCTACTATTGGTGCGTTGAGTGTGTGTGTGTGTGTGTGTGTGAATGGATGAATGAGACACAGTGTAAAGCGCTTTGGACAAAAGCCATTTACATGAAAAGATATAATCAAACATTTACAAAAATGTGAGGGGTGTACTCACTTTTGTGAGATACTGTATATATAATTACACATGTATATGTATATATAATTATACCACAGCACTATTGATTAATTTTCTATAACAGCTGCTGAAAATTGCAAGCTTTTATTAATGCGTTCATTCTAATACATAATAGTTTCCATAGTAACAGCTAAGTCCTAAGGACTTATACGTGGGCAGACACTCCACACAAGCCTAATAAGAAATGTATTCAATTGTGCAGTTACTCAATGAATCAAAATATATCATGCAGTGAAGTTTTCTATAAGGAGACATTCACTTAACATTTATGGAAGGAGTCTCCAGTATCAGCACTTTACAACCATTCCAAGATAACACCAGAAATTCAAATCCAATTATAGTCCAGACGTTACATTGTTCACTGAGTTCATCTGTTAACAGCTCTCATCTCACTTTCTCTGTGTATTTAACTGCACATCATCTTTGTGAGGTCCCCATACATTGCGGAGCGTTCCCTACAATGTGTACTATCTGCTTCGTTTGCTTCATTTGTGAATTTTGACAGTGTCTTGTTGAATTAGTGGATTTTTTTTTCAAACAATCATTTTCACAAAGAAACAAATGTATTTCCTATTAGGAGAAAAAAAATAAACATATTTACATGTGTTACATAATAATCTCAATTCAATTCAATTTCATGTAAAGTGCTTTTTACAATGGTCATTCTCTCAAAGCAGCTTTACAGAAATATGTAAACACAGGATACAGATTTTAAGCGTGTGAATTTATCACTATTGAGCAAGCCAGTGGCAATGGTGGTGAGGAAAAACTCCCTAAGATGATATAAGGAAGAAACCTTAAGAGGAACCATACTCAGAAAGGAACCCGTCCTCATCTGGGTAACAACGGATAGTGTGAAAGTAAAGGAAAGTTCATTATATTTTGTACATGAAGTCTTTGTTGAACTAGTCCACTGTTCAAAAGTGGAAACAGTTTTGTAGACCATCCAAATGGATCTGGCAGGTCCGGAGAGCAGAAAGGGTCAGGATCATTGGCATCTCCATAAAATTGTTAGGTAAGACTGTGCTTTACGTAAAAGAAGGTCTATTCATGGTAAGCTTGAGTAAACAAATACTTAAACGAAACATTTTCAGCTTAGACTTAAACCCTGAGACTGTGTCTGAGTCCAGAACACTAATTGACTAATCCCATGGGGAAATATTTAGCAATTAAGTCTTTATTCAGAATTTCTGCTCATATTTTTTTTAGGGTGTCTACCTGAAAAACCATCACTCATGAACCTATAGTTCACTCTGTCGCTTTAATCAGCTCGTTCTCAGTCTTTTATATTCATATATTAATCTGCATGAAAACTTATCTAAGGTTAGGATGAGAGTTAGGGGCGTGGTTAAAGTTTGTTCCTTTTCTTTGCCGTTGCTGAATTGAACACAAGAGATTAGGTTCCTCTGAGTCTCCATTTTCTAAATATGCTTAAGAACATTGCACCATTTGGGACACTGAAGAGCCGATTTAATATCATCTGATTGACCTTTACTTAAGCGGTCAAACATGACCCTGAAATCATATTCAAGTAGAACACATTGGGATGTAAAAATATCCTATGCTGATTTTTAAATAGGTGATAAAATTAATAAGGAAGAGTGAAAAAAGTAGAAGAGGAAATCCAAAGAGGAGGCAGCAGGCAGTTGATCTATAGCTGTGATTGTGTGTGCATGTGGCTATGGCTGTGATTCTGGTAGGACACTGGTAGGACAGACAGCCTGGCGGTTCTGGCTGTGAAAAGCTACAGTCCAAATCTGTGAATCAACTCTGAGAAGCATTATCTTGAGAAGGAACAAGTTTACACAATGGGCACTTTCCATTATCACCGGCCTTATTACAATTTATTTTCTCCCTCTGCGCACATAATACTTCTTAGATGTATAACATGCACTCTGGGTGATGTGAAAGTGTGGAGCGTGTACGTATATATCTATATTAAAGGAAACAGGTCCTCAGAGAAATCTTCGTAATGCGGTCAGGCCTGGGTGTTCAGTGGAGGGATCGGTGGAAGTTCTTGACAACAACAGATGAATAGGAGGAATAATGCTTGTGATGCTTCAGAGCGCTGAGATGTCAAAGCTGTGGCAGTTTCCCAGATGTGTGACTAACTTGGAAAACAGAGAGTGAGAAAAACAGTGAGACAGTGTGCCCATGTTTATTAATCCAAACTCATCCCTGCCTTAAAACCCAGCCCATAAGACAAGCTATCCCTCAAACTCATTGACACCTGGGGCAACAAGAAAAAAAACAACAAAACCAAAAAAAAAAAACCCCACACCGTCAAGACACACAGTCCATTCTCCTGAGAAAAGAATGTAAACCACAGTGAAGTCAGGAGCCTAATCCACTTTATATTCACTCTTCCATCCATTATGCAGGCCCCGAAAAAAAACAAAAACACACACAGTGAAAAATGTCCAACAGCAGTCATCTCGGAATTTTGATTTATGACATCCCTGACACTGCCACATTGTTTATTGCTCCCCCTCTAAAGGCGCTGACAGCAGCCCGTCCTCTTGTGTCTTTAATATCTTTTGATGGCTCGTACTGAAGGGAGAGAAACAGAAAGGAATTCAGACGAGGGCTGTCCAAGAATATGTTTAAAATACACGAACTGAAATAAAAACAAATAAATACAGCCAATTTTCATCTGAAGCGAAACAGTAACTAGAACATGGAAAACACATGTGTATATATATATATATATATATATATATATATATATATATATATATATATAAATACTGACACTACTGTAAATTATACATAGATATACTGTCGTCTGGGTGAGCTTGTGCTCACTGTAGCGTCACATTCCTGTTGTTGGCTAACAGGAGTTTAACTCTTCTGCTCTTACATCCCATCGAGCTCAATGCTGCACACTGTGTGGATTCTGAGATGCTTTTCTGCTCACAACATTTGTAAATAGTGGTTATTTGAGTTACTGTAGCCTTCCTGTGAACTCAGACCAGTCTGACCTCTCTCATCAACAAGGTGTTTTTACCCACAGAACTGCTGCTTACTGGGTGTTTTTGTTTGTTTGTTTGTTTGTTTTGTTGCACTATTCTGCAGAAACTCTAGAGACTGTTGGGTGAAAATCCCAGTAGCTTCTGAAATACTCAAACCAGCCAGTCTGGCAACAACAATCATTCATTCGGGTGTTTGACGTGAACATTCACTGAAGCTCTTGACCTGTATCTGCATGATTTTATGCACTGGGCTGCTGCCACATGGTTGGCTGATTGAATAATTGCATGAATGAGCAGGTCTACAGGTGTGTATATACACAACATTTCCAGAGACACAGAACATTTTGGACAAATGTCCTTCATGTGATGCTGCATGAGGTGAAACCAGTAGATATTCAGGATTTCACCTCCTACAGCCTCGGTAGCACTCTCCTTGAATAGATGATGAAGGACATTTGATATTAGTAGTTTCTCACACATAGGGGAGCCTATAGAGGACTGCATCACAACTTCTGCATGGTCATTTGCATCCAAGAGGACTATTCACCCTAAAGGGCACCTAGTGGCTCTTTTCTTTCATGTAAGTGAAACCTAGAGGGCACATCATCACATTTTCTCATATACAGAGACATCCTAGAAGGCACTTCTTCATCATATTTTGTCCTCCAGGAGGATACTTTGTTAAATATGCTACTGTGGAAGGACATCCTAATGGGCACTGCATCATGTTTTTATACATGTAGAGGCACCCTAGAGGGCACTGTATCACATATTGGCCACTGTAAGGGTACTACATAGGGCATTTCATTGCATCTTATCAATCCTTGATGTTTTCTTATACATAAGGGCACCCTAGAGGGCACTTCATTACATTTTCTCCACTGTAAGGGCACTTCACCACCTTTCTTGCACATAGCAACACCCTGTAGGTCACTTCATGCTTTTTTTTCTATTTGAAGGGCAGCCATTAGGGCACTTCATCATATTTTCACCACTGTAAGGGCAACCTAGAGGGCATTTTATCACGTCATTCATATAATGTTTGCACTTTTTTGTCTATATGTATGCCAGAGGCAGGAATTGCTCTCCCCACTACCTCCCCAAGTCTGCCAGTATGCATGGTTTTATCTGTTAAGCCTGTGTAACTGTAAATGTGTGCATTTGACTGCATGTGTGTATGCCTGACCTGTGTTGTTAACCTTTAAGCGGAGAAACCTTTCTACAGAGGCAGATGTTATGATGACATAATTATGAATAATTTTGTAGTAATTGCTCATGAGAGCAGTCAATTCAGCAAGGTTTGACCCTCTTTTCTGAAGAAGTGCAGAAAAAAAACCCCGTTGGATCCCTGACAAACGGGACTCATTAGCGGCCTGTTTATAATCATAAACATGCTGTTAATAATAATAATTATTCACTCATCTGAAAATCAGAGCACATTTAGTGCCAAGCAGCATCACATTCAAGTGAGCACTGAACTTCAAACGCTAAAATTACAAGCAAGCTGGAACGCTATCAATGCGAGAAACCTTGACAGCGTATGAAAACCCTTCCAGAAAATTAAGTGGAAACTCTCCAGCTATCAAGCCGTTATATTTCAAAGCTAATTATATTTCTATTTATTTACTGGTTTCAGACCATTATTTTGGTTCACTGATATACTTTATTATTATTATTATTATTATTATTATTATTATTATTATTATTATAACTTGTGAGCTTGGCTTCAGCACCCAAAATAAGTGACTTCTTATTACCAGCATCTCCTCATCACTTTTAATTACCTCTGAGGCCGCTCTTCTCTCCCGGCTGTCCTGAGATGAGGGAGGAAAAGAGAGCAAGGATTTCCTTAGAGAGAGACGCGTGGTAGAGACACATCAGCTCCCTGAATGAAGGAGCTGCTCACTTCTCTGTGCCTCTTCAGGGTTTTCTCGCTCCCTTTGTTTTGCCCCTGTGAGGAAAAATTCTGCAGCATTAGCAGTTTTACACTATTTTGCCAATCTCATACTCTTTGCATATCTTTAGAACTCGAGTGCTCTCACTAATTGCATTATTGCTCTTTTCCCTCCATTTTCCTTTCGACGTTTAAGCCATATAGTTCATTAACTGTATTTTGGAGATGCATAGGTCTCTTGAGGAGAGAAGAATGATGGCATGGTTAGTTTGTAATTGGGAAAGAGAAGTATATAGAGAATAGAAGTTGCGAATTTGAACACAGCGCCACAGGCAGTAGTGAGTTCCCAGGCTGCATCTTTACTGTATATCCTGTAACTTGGGTTAAATCTACAGGCACACTACGGTACCAACAAACAGACCCGTGCTTCTCTGCTGAAAAATAAACAATAGAAAACCACATAGAATTTGTAATAGTCTAAATGGTTAAAATGGGAATTGTATTGACTTTAATGGAAACTCTAATTGTCCCTGTGGGTCTCTACTGGTAATGTGTTGCCTTCGTTTGGTGGCATGTTATGTCTAGTGAATACCATTAAGGAGCAGCAATGGTAATGGTTTTAATGGGTAACAGCTGATGGTTTGTAATGGAAATGCAGTGAATCTCTTTGACGGTTTCAATTGTTTGTTTGTTAGATTATCAGCAGGGGTACTACCCAATATCTCATTTCTAAAATGTTTTCTCAAAAGAAAAAAATCTCTTTCACTGTTCTATAATTGTGAAGTAATGAATGAACTTTTGAACAATACTGATCATTTCACAAAAGTTTATCATGTTTCTCCTTTTTCACCCCACTGAATGATCTCAAATTTGAATCCACGCTTAACCTCCACACATAAGAAGTACTAAAGCTGTAACTTACTGAAGATATTTACAGAAAAAACTTCAAATCTTTCTACTATACATTAAGAAAAAGAAAACTTTCATGAAATAAACAAAAAACGTATTCGTTTAGATCTTATCCCAGAAATACATTTATTATGTCCAGCTTTAATTACAGCATCATCTATTACATTTCTGCATATTTGTGCATAACAATTCATTTCAATTTGCTTCTAAACCACAGCCAAGCAAATGTTGACTCTACTCTTTATACATTAAAGTTACTTTAATTAAAAATTCTGTTTTCATGAACAAGGTATGAAATGAAGTAAATTAGGTTGATGTGGTTGAACTTTGATTTCATTCAAATTAAGTTAGGAAGAAAGCTACAAAAGTGACTGTTTTAAACTAATTGAGTCATGAGAACAGTTATAAATATGCAAGTGTTGGAAAAAAAAAAACCACAACAACAACTGATGTCTTATTTCTGTTACCGGTGCTCTATGTACATTATTCTTCAACACTGGTTCTCATCTATTGCATGAAGACTCGCAAATTGGAAAAGTGAACTCTAACACAAATCCTTTAACACACCCACATTGTCTCAGAACGCTGAAGATTGCTGTACAGAGGTTTTAATTTCAATCATGCACCTTTTATACTTTTAATATGTACATTTTGTCTAGAAAGGTAAATATGAGCATAAAAGGCTGTGAAAAATGTCTTTATTATTTAACCTTTTAAGCTTTTGAGCTTTAAAAATAAATATATTTAAATACACAAAAATACTCTCCTCGTATGCATTCCAAACAATTGCAAACACAACACAGGTTTATCAAAAAAAAAAAAAAAAAAAAGAAGGTCTTTGTTAACTTTGAAAAATGTTACATCCACTATGTTATGGGACAAATTTACTTCCACAGTTTAAATTCACACAAAAACAGCAAAGAACGGTTTAAAAGCGTAAACCTTGTCCGAGACATGATACGAAGTCCTTGACCAAAAATGAGCAAATTCAAAACATTTGAAAGAGTGACAGAGAGATTAACTAGTATTTCAGACATCTCAAATGCAGTGTTGGGTGAGGCACTCAAACCCGGTAGTCCACTACACATGTCTAATTACTATTTAAGTAATCTGATTTCATTACTGATTACTGCATGTAAAAAGTAATCAGATTACTAATTTCTTTACTTTCAAGTTACTTTCAAAGCCGACAAAAATACACTACAAAGTAAAACTCAGAGTTCTTTCAGTAATTTTAGTGCATGTCAAAGTATGACATGATCAGAAAAAGTTGGATTTATAATAAAACTTGCCTTGGGTGTTGTCACTGTTTGTAGAATTACCAGAATGATAAAATATCAATCTTTTCTAACTAGGCTAGTTTGGTATCACTAGCCAAGGGGAGGCACAGCAAAGCTACCATTGTATGGGATGCAAAGTATATTATCTTTCCTTATGCTCTGCTCATATTATGGATCAGTTGATTTGGAATCATGCAAAAGTTCACTTGGAGTGTGACATCACACGATGTTCATTGCTGTGTGTGTGTGTTGTGTATGTGAGTCTGGGTTATTTAAAGGTGTACATAATCGGGTGCAGTTGCGTGCGATCAGAAATTACATGACCTTGAATATGGAAGTGGCTGTTGCTGATTGGAAAACGAGTCCGGTTCGGCAATGTTGTGAAGCTGTGATCCATAACGGAAGTAGTGCAGGTGGCTAAAATTGCACTGATGTTACTGTACCTTTAAAGCTTGAATTATGCCCCACGTACAGTGCCCTCTATTAATATTGACACCCTTGGTAAATATGGTCTTTATTGTTTAACCTTTTGAGCTTTTGTTCAATAAATTCACAAAAATACTATCAATTGGATATAAAAAAAATAATAATCACTTGCACCTCTACTCTGTGCACTTTGCTTCTTCTGGAACTCAATTAATAGATCTTGTATGGTAGCGATACCTGTATTGTTCTCTTCTTGATATATTGCTTTGCTTGTATTTTTTCTCATTTGTAAGTCGCTTTGGATAAAAGTGTCTGCTAAGTGAATAAACGTAAATGTAAATGTAAACAATTGTAAACAAAACAGGTTTATCAAGAAAAAAATAAATAAAGAAAAATATATAAATAATATTATATATATATATATATATATATATATATATATATGTATATGTATATGTATATATATATATATATATATATATATATATATATATATATATATATATATATATATATATATATATATATATATATATATATATATATATATATATATATATATACATGATTTCGAAGTCGATCCACCCACAGGTTTTCTCTGGGTTTCAAGTCAGGGGACTGGGATGGCCATGGCAGGACCATGATTTAGTGGTCAGTAAACCATTTGATTTTGTTGACGTTTGTGTTGATTTTGATGTATGTTTTGGATCATTGTCCTGCTGGAAGATCCATCCACGGCCCATTTTAAGCTTTCTGCCAGATGCAGTCAGGTTTTCATTTAATATCTGTTGATATTTGAGTCCATGATGCCATGTATCCTAACAAAATGTCCAGGTCCTCTGTCAGAAAAACAGCCACAAAACGTTAAAAATCCACCACCATATTTAACCGTAGGCATGAGTAACTTTTCCAGAGCTCTGTGTGTGCACCAAAACCACCTCTGGTGTTTAATGCCATAAAGTTCTATTTTGGTTTCATCTGACCATAGAACCCGATCCCATTTGAAGGTCCAGTAGTGTCTGGCAAAACTGAAGATGCTTGAGTTTGTTTTTGGATGAGAGTAGAGTCTTTCATCTTGAAACCCTTCCAAACAACTTGTGGTGGTGTAGGTGATTTTGAACTGTAGTTTTGGAGACTTTATGATCCCAAGACACAACTAACTTCTGCAATTCTCCAATTCTGATCCTTGGAGATTTTTTTGCCACGCGAACTATCCTCTTCACAGTGCGTTGAGACGATATAGACACACATCTAATTCCAGGTTGATTTATAACATTTCCAGTTGACTGGAACTTCTTAATTATTACACTGATGGTGGAAATGGGCATTTTCAATGCTTGTGCGATTTTCTTATAGACACTTCTCATTTTGTGAAACTCAACAACCTTTTGCCGCACATCACAGCTATATTCCTTGATCTTACTCATTCTTATGAATGATTAAGGGAATTTGGCCTATGTGTTACCTCATATTTATACGATGTCATGGTTGAACAATTTTGTGTTCCTCACCCAGGTGTACTTATATATACATATAAATATTATATGTAATTAATATTAATGGGAATATAATTTTCATATATGAATTCATGGGGTGCCAATAATTGTTGCGCACCTATATTTAACCATTCTATTATATAATGTGTCAATTTGACCCATGTTCACATTTAAGTAGAGCAATGTGATTCAAAATAACTCATTACTGTAATCTAATTACTTTTTTCTGATAACGCAGTAATGTAACGCGTTCCATTTTAAATGTATCTAATTCGATTACACTTACTGATGTCCATACAATTACGTTACTTGCCTTACAAATTTATGGTTAAGAATACAATATTAAGTAAAATGCATTTTTAAAATAAATCATGTTTTGCTCTGAAGATTTTTTCTTTAGCCCAGAATACATCTCCAGTTGTCACTATGTAACTATTAGATGCTGACTGAGCTGAAATGGATTGTTGTCACATGCGTCTGTGGTTCTCTGAGTTAATGTATGACAAATGTACAGAACAATAATATTGGTACTTGAGGCAAATGTTTCATGCCACCCACTGGGGTGAAGAGATACATCATAACGGATGCACCATGCCAGACCTGGGAAGTTAAGTAAGAATAGGAGAAATAAAACTGAGATAAAAATATATATATATATATATATGTGTGTGTATATATATATATATATATATATATATATATATATATATATATATATATATATATATATATATAAAAGTAAATGAAATGATGAAGAGGTCATCATTTCCTACACCAGACATTCAGTCTTCAGTCTTCGTCTTGTCTGAGTGTAACAGAAGATTCTTATTAGGCAATTACAATTAAATTAGAACTTCGCATTGGGGCAAACTGAAAATGATATTATATTAGCCTGCTATATTTGGTCACTCACCGAATAACTTCCTGTGCAGAAATATAACACATCAAATTATGTGCCACTGTTATTTTTTTCCCTCTTTCCCAATCCCTGCCTAGTCATTTCCGAGTCCTGGTTTTTTTGTGTACTCAAATGTAGTCAATATTACAGATTTTTCATGCAGCCTGTTCTCTCATTAGGAGTAAAAGATCTCTAGAAGTGGGCGTGATCCTGCCTTCGCTCAGTGTGTTAGTGGAAGATAATGAAGCGGGAGAGAACTCGTGCCAATCTCTCAGTCTCCGCACTTCGAGTTTGAACTCACTCGCCCTGCTGTCAATCATCTGCTGTCATCACCAGCTGATGGCACTAATGAGAAACTCATATCTGTGGCCAGCCAAGTCAATAAAAGTTACATGTAATTTTAATTTACTTAAATTAATTCTAGTCACTGCACCTGACTATTGAGGTGCCATGTGTCCCATCAAGACGTATAATGTTCAATAGCTTTTGTTCGATTTTTGTTCTGAAACACTTGGCTAAAATACTTGGTTGGCTAAAATGTATGAAATAAAAACAAAAATACAAACATGTAGACGTTCAGCAGAAATGTTCAACAGAAATGAAACTGAAAAAAAAAAATAAAATAAAAAAATACAAACAAGGATTCGTATGTGTTGACATAATAACGAGGTGAAACTACCAAAACTAAAACAAACAAACAAATATATAAAAAATAAATAAATACCAATGGGAATTATTCGAATAGTCTCAATTAAGCTACAGTGTGTAAATCTAAAATGTTTGGAAAAAAACTTTTCTGTTTAGCCTTTATCTTTTCCACATATACATAATCATACTCAGACATACATAAAAAATAAAATGAAATAACAGATTTAAAGAACAGATGGCTCCCATGTCTCAACTCTCTGGCAGCTATAAATTCAGATTGCATTTCCACTCATGTTTCTCTGCATGTCTTAATTTAGCTCTAGAGAACAAGCCATTCCCACAAGCTTACCCAAAATCCCCATCGGCTCCAAAACAGACAACGTACAGAATCTGCCAAAGAATCTACCAAAGATTCAAGAGAAGTCAACGTCACCTTTGTATTCTTACGAATGTCCATTAAATTGAGTTTTTGCACCAGGGTATTGCACCAGCCTACGACGTTATGATGTAAAAATAAATAATCCATGTGACAGAAGCTGAACGTCTACGGATTTGCCTTTTTCTCCGTATCTATGCTTCCATATTTCATCCTGCTTTTCTCTTTTCCTTATCTCTTGGTCCAACAGTACAGAATATAAATAACAAGATGCACACATGAAATACTACATACAGTGTAACATTGCAATGTAGCTCTAGTGAATGTGAATCGTAAACCATATTCCATTTAATTAAAACAAAGCATGCTACTCCTGCTTTATGTGGCTTCTCTTTACAATGCGTGCACATTGTGTGCACATCACTTCTGGAAATCTTTCTTTATGCAATTCTTGTGAGTAACTCTCATTATTTCAAGTTATGTCATGATTAGATGTTATAATGGTGACATTTTACAATAAGATTATTTAATTAATGCTTAATTACTTAGCAGTATTTAGGTGGTACTGTAGGAGTTCCTCAAACGTTACAATAATAAACTGCTATGTTGACAAAAGTGTAATTATTTAGTAGTTAATATTAAATTATTTTCTGACTATTCTGATAAAAATGTAACTGCTTTTTATCCAGTTTTGAACCATTAAGTTATCTATATGTATCAGTGCTGTATAATGATCTTATGTTGTCATTGCTGGAGCATTAATTACTGATATATTAACGTTACCGAAGTAGTGAATAAATGAATACTCTTAGCCTTACTATTAAATCGTTAGTATCCAAAATTGGAGAACAAGTCACTGTTTAATTATTCAGTTATTATACTTTGATTAGCGTTGCTGTTTATTTCATTTAGGAGAAATTAATGGAGAACTTGTATGGAAATACTTAACAAAAGGTTATCACAGCAGTTTAATATTCGTTCCTCAATCATTAACTTTAGTAAACATAGTACTTCATTATAAAGATTAGTCATTTGATGATGCTGTTCATAAGCACTTAAGCATTAATTAAGGGAACGTATTATAAAACATTACCACTATTGTCTTGTTATTACAACCTGATATATAATTATTACAACGTAATAACTTCCAACCATCTATCCATTTTCTGTACCACTTATCCTACACAGGGTTGCGGGGATCATGGAGCCTATTCCACGGGACTCGGGGCACAAGGAGGGGGGACATCTTGAACGCCAACCCATAGTAGTCCACAATCACACACACTACGGATGAGTGGATATGCCAGTCAGCCAACAACACATGTCTTTGGACTCGGGGAGGAAATAGGAGTACCTGGAGTAAACCCCCAAAGCATGGAGAGAACTCCATGCACACATCGGGAATTGAACCCCTAACCCTGGAGGTGTGAGCCAAACATCATAACCACTAAGACACTGTGCCCACCAATTTAATAACATTTGGAAATGTTGCATTATTTTGAATTTTTATCTTGTATGTACATAAAACTTATTTTGACTTTTACAATCTAAATTACTCAAAAAATGTCCTTTGGCCTTCTACCATGCAGTGTGTATTCCTGCCTCACACCTCAGGAAAGGCTCGTGACCTACAGTATTTTGACCCAATTTTTATTGAAAGTTAAGAAAGTTAGAGTTAGTGATGAGGTTGGTGCTAGTGTGGTTCCATTGATTTCCTGATATCGTTGTCCAATAAATTACCCTTGATTGTCCAACCTTGTACAAAACGTAGATACGATCCAGTTCCACCAACTTTAAACTTTCTCTTGCTCCTTCCTTTTTTCATTCACAGATGAAAAAACTGAGGTTTTCAGATCTCTTCACAAACTTGCTGCTTATTCTTATAATAGGGTATTGTTTTTACTTTCTGACTGAGGCTTTAAGATGATATAAAGAAGCAATTTACAGTAGAACTGCATACTGCTGTAGCATAACTGGATTCATCGCTGTGTGAAATGATGTTGGCATTAACTTTGTAATACTTTTGTAATCACAACAGTAAGTTTGCTTTAATGCTAATTCATCGTATTTGCAAGCTTTTTATACTTTAATGCACGATACTTTTAGCACAAATTTACCTCAGGTCTACATCTCTTTCTGTCCTCTGTTTTTCTATTTCAGACTTTCTCTAGTTGCATGTGCTTGCAAATTCAAAACAAGCCGCATGACTCAATTCATGTAGAGAGTTACGAAGGTTAAGGTTAGGGATGGGGTTAGTGCTGGCCCATTTTCTTATTATTTAAAATGTATGAAAAACTGAAATCCAATAGCAGTGCTATAACTATCGATTGTTTGTCTTTCTACAAACGTTTTAATGAGACTAAACTCAATGTTCCCGTCTTTCCTCCTATGAATATCCCTTTTCCTCTTTCCATTACTTTCCTTACTTTTCTCTATTTCTGTCTCTCCTGTTTCCTTCTCTCCTTCTGACTCCCTCTTCCTTTCTCCTTCACCGTCTGCCTAATTTTTTTTCTATTTCTGTCTTTCTCTCTTTTCTTGACACTTCCTATTCCAACACCCTTCCTCTCGCTTTCTTGCTTTGTGTAGCTAAAGTTAAATAAAAATGCTGTCCTGCCCTGTCTGTCCTCTCTACTCTCTCTTGCTATTTATTTATTTATTTATTTATTTAGGCATGGAGGCCGTCTCTTCATAATGTAATTTCACAGTTCATTAAGGCCAGACTTCACCCAGTCCGCTGCTATACTGAGTAATGCCACCACACCGATTAGTTATTTCTCCTCACACTGTTGGCAGCTCAATAGCAAAAATGCTCCTGCAACCACTCCAGATGTAGCTGATTTTCAGGCCAAAGTATTCATTTATTGCATAAAACATAACACAAAAACTACACTTATTCAAAAATATTTTTAGATGTTCATATCTTGACAGACAGATAGATAGATAGATAGATAGATAGATAGATAGATAGATAGATAGATAGATAGATAGATAGATAGATAGATAGATAGATAGATAGATAGATAGATAGATAGATAGATAGATAGATAGATAGATCTATATCTATATAGCAGTCTATATCTTCACCTAGAAGGAAACTTGTCAAATTCACTAAAAAGAAGATGGGGAAAATCTGCTCAGCTTTCTGCCAGTTTAAAACCTCATTAATCTCAGATAGCTGTCTCTATGGATCATTTTCTCTGCCACACTGACAATCCTGGAAAGTATTGTTTCTTATTCTTTACCCCTATTAAGGCCAAGTAGAAATAGATTCAAGCTTCAAAGACTTCATTGTCATATATGCAGTAAGCGCATACAATGTAATACTTTCTTTATTGACACATGTCTGGGTGCTGCATCAAATTAAGTCAACTGAGAAAAACACAATACACAATAAAATAATTATACAAAATACACAAAAAAAGTAGCATAAAAAGACAGAATATACAGTAAATATTCCACTGTATGCACGTCAAGTGCAGTATGTGCGTAATGATGTAATTCAGGTATAACCCAGAATGTGAAAGTGTACGATGTGTTGTCTTTAAAGAGACCAGAAAAAAAAATCATATATATATATATATATATATATATAAATATCTCCATAATTAGCTACAAAACATTATTAATGTTGTTATTATTGCTGATAATTAAGTCCTTGTCTTTTATTAAACTTGTATGAGTTATAAACACCAGGTAGGTTTTGATTATGCAATATGATTATATTGTAATGTGATATAAAATAAACTTCCTGCCTGAGTCCTTTAGATCCATTAGAGACATATTATCAGTATGCTTGTATAATTAAGAGGTGGAATCATGGATCTTGAATCTTGTATGAGTGACAAAACACAGCCATGATGCATTCATAATTCATAAGCGATGTAATCCTGCAGTCACAATAGCAAGGGACAAAGCATGATGTGATTATTTATTTTATAGGTATATGTGTCACACAGTCATGGTTTTGTGGACAGTGGATAGCAGGAAAGCATCAGTGTGACTTTTTCAGTTCTGTGCAGATGTAGTTATGATGATGTAAAGTGACATATCCAGACAAATGGCTCAAATAATTCCTCTGAACTTTGATCCTGTATAGTGTGCGTGGTCCGACATTTTTTTAGTTCCCAACTCTTGTCTTTAGTTCTTACCTACAGTTAGTTCCTATTTAATGCACGGAATTATAAGGGAACTGTAACATTGTTTTCATCAAGGTTTCCTTCATATGAAAGAAGGAAATAATGAAGCTTGTAGGGAGGTAGAAGAGATCATTGGTGCCTGTAAGTTTACATACCCCTTGCGGAAATGTCAGCAAAATGTTAATAATAAATGAATAAACAAATAAATAAATATGGAATCCTAAAAATTGCATTTTGCTTTTAATAACTGAATTTACACACACGAACCAGTTCAAAAGTTTACACACGCTTGATTCGTAATACTGTGTGTCGTTACCTGGATGATCAACGTATGTTTTTATGTTTTGTGAGAGTTGTTCATGAGTCCCTTGTTTGTCCTGAGCAGTAAAAATGCCCCACTGTTCTTCAGAAAAATCCTCTAGGTCCAGCACATTCTTTTCTTTTCCAGCATTTTCTGCATATTTGACCCCTTTCCAACAGGGGCTATATGATGTTCAGGTCCATCTTTTCAGTCTGGGGACAACTGAGGGACTCTTACACAAGTATTACAAAAGGTGCAGACATTCACTGATTCTCAAGAATGCAGCACGAAACATCAAGAGTCGGGGGGTGTAAACTTGTCAACAGGATGATCAGTTTATTTTCACAACAATAGCGGTCTCTACATACTCACACAAAAAAAAAAAAAAACCTAAACAAATTATAAGTGGCATGAGTGTCACTTCACTTGCTAGTGTCAATATTGCATAATAATTCAAATCCCGGATCCTAACAACACCATGCTTAAACAGATAAAGGAAAGTGATCATTACTAATGAAAACACAATTTAAATGAATGCACGTTTAAAAGGTCATCTAGCTTAGAGGACTACAAACAGCTCTATGCACACTAATACGTCAGAGTGGAGTAAAAACACAGAGTCTGAACAAAGGCTAAATCGGGAAAACCGCTTTCAGATACTACAACAGCAGCATAGAAATGACATCTCTACCACTAACATGTAAAAAAAATAAAATCTTTCAGCTTGAACTCTGTTAGTAAACTCGCTGCTATTCTTAGTGCACACCTTTTCCCCTTCCTGATTGGGGCTTTAAGAGTCTACAAATAAGTCATTTAGAGCAGGGCAGCTGTGGCACGACTGGATTCATAGCTGTGTAAAACGCCATAAATAAAAGCCCTTTTTGCAGCCTCATGGTGAGGTGCAACAGCACCTATTTTGCAAGGAAATTATTCAGCAGCGATCTCCGAGAACAAGCATGTAAGCTCTGGCACAACGAATATGGCATGATGAGGATGAGTGCTAATGAAGTGCTTTATGCGTGGATTCATTAGCAGCGAAGGCATTCAGGTCTGGTAATGAACCCACCTCTGCAGGTGTTTCACAGCATGGCCTTAAAACAACCATCATTATCTGCAAAAACATAATGATCACCATTTGACGCACATGATAAGATAATGCTCATATCAACAACGATATCATAAATGCTCTAAATGTCTGGGTTGATTGGAGGGTTAGCAGTGTGTGTGTGTGTTCTTGAGTTGTTTTTACCAAGCGTGTCCTGGAATAGTCCACTAATACTCCACTAAAGTTCCTTTTATATATATATATATATATATATATATATATATAAAAGCAGTGTTTCTATGCAGTTAGCATTTCTATATTATATATACAATATACAATCTTTGCTTTGGTTAAGCTTTCTGAAAAAAGAAGTTTATGTAACATTCATGGAACAAGTCTCCAGTATCAGTTGTTTTGTTTGTGACAGTCCACTATGGGAAAAATAACAATAAATGGTTATGGTAATGATGTGGTAGAAGAAGAATAAAACACTTCAGGGCTTGACGTTATTGGAACAGAATCAACTCCAGGGTGGTACCAGCAACTCTGCTTCACATCATGCCACATCACACCACCATGTCATTGATTAGTTTCTTGTAACGTCATGGCCCCAAGTGTTTATTCTTTACATATTAATCGTTGTTCTTAGTGTTTATAGGAGTGATGGTTTAATAACTAGAAGAGCTCAATAATACATATAATAACTTTCATAATGGTGGGAAGTGATTTCCTATAGCTGGCATACCTGACACTCATATACACACTCCCAAGACAAAAGACAAACCTATGACTTACTGGATAAAGGTGAAATCCATAAAGTCAATAAAACAGTTATGACACATTTCATCATATCCCAAAACAAATTTGTTCCACAAGTGCATCCAAAGACTAACAGGAACCCTTTCGATTCATGCTCAAGAATATGGACCAGGGAGTACTGGGGTATAGTTCTAACTAAGCTTTGTTTAGTTGATGAGCAATTACTAAACCTTATTTTATATTTGAAGAGGTAGAGCAGGACCAACAACATTGTTGAACATTTCCATTGAGTCAAGAACTTTGCAGGAGTACAGTCTATTGCAAGCATGAAATTATGCTTCATGAAATAACTGATAATTGCTTCATTTGCAGGAGTTTAAAAAGCTGCCTGAAGAGGTGAATTCGAGTAATTGACCTAATACCATTTGGTCAGTTTATGGGAGGTGGGAGGAAACCAAAGAACCAGGAGGAAACCCACACCAACCCAAACTCAGACCTCTGACCCACCAACAGTATGCTAATGTTAATCCATCCATCCATCCATCTTCTACGACTTATTCCTTCTTCAGAGTAGCAGGGAACCTGGAGCCAATCCCAGGGGGCATTGAGCACAAGGCAGGGTACACCCTGGACAGGGTGCCAGTCCATCGCAAAGCACAATCACATACACACTCACACTCACACTCACACACCCATTCATACACTACGGACAAGCCAATCAGCCTACCATGCAGCCTACCTACTGGAGGAGGAAACCGGAGTCCCTGGAGGAAACCCAAGCAGCACGGAGAGAACATGTAAACTCCGCACCCTGGACCCTGGAGGTGTGAGGTGAACATGCTAACCACTAAGCCACCATGCGCCCCTGCTAATGTTAATATCATACTGAAACAAACAAAAGAGGAACCCATCCAGGAACTATCTAGATCTTGTTCTTCACAACTCCAGACCTCTTTAGTTCTGTCTACAATTTCTCTACATCCTTGATTGGAGGATCAAATCTAAAATAAAGTATGACTCATAACTCAAATCATGAGCTTGAAGTGAACCTGTGACCTATTGCTATTTGCCTAAGATGAAGAGGTTAAAACCCAGCGAGGGTTCTCTATTAATACTCAAACTTCATTCCTCTTTACATTCAGCTCAAGCCAGATGGACATGACTGTACTATATTGCTTGGCATTCAAAAATATATATACAGTATGTATGCGTATGCTTATACACTATTATTATTAGTAGCAGATTCAGCTTTATATCCTTGACTTCAGTAGCAAGCTCAATATATCTGATTTACAGGAAATGTATCTCTATTAGGTTCTGTTTATGATTCCTTCTGCGTCTACGTGTTGCACACGCCGGGGTGGCAAAGGTGCTTCTGAAACTCGCACTTGATAAAATATATCATTAACCTGCCAGTATAGAGAATGCTTGTTACGTTTCTCTCCAGGTGGCTCAAGGGCGATTGCTTTATTAAGTCTCAGACAATAAAAGGGGATGCAATGGCACACAATGTCACTTAAACTTAATGTCTTTTTAAGAATGTGACTAATTATTTTTTCAGACTAGCATGGGATACAGTCATCATTCACGTCTATGGTGGAGTACATTCACTGTCCATGCTGTGCTCTGAGCCGTTGCCTCAGCACCGCTGCCCTTCATCACAGGTTAACGTGACACTCGGAGACCAAATTACCTCCTCAAAAAAACGACATCAACAGCCCAGAGAATCAGATATTACATTCAGGATCACTACAGAGATTTGGCTTGCCGCTCCCTGACCCACCAGTACTGATGGGAAACTCATATTTATGACCAACCGAATCAATGAAAAGTCTATATCACTTTAATTTCTTCCTCTCCCCACTATAGACAACTCAAGATATAACATATGCCTTTATGATATATGATCTTTAATAGCTTTCATTTGCTTTCTCTTCTGAAACGGTTACACCTCCTACTTTAACTGAGATGAAGCTCTTATAGAAAATGAAATGAAGTACAACAGGAATAGGATTACATCAAACACTTTATTGAAAACATTCAAATGGATGAGCTGCTGTTGATTCAAACACAGTGCAAACAAGCACGGAAGAGTTAGGAAAAGATCAACGATAAAGGTGACGGATTTGTCTAAGCTCTCTGTAAAAGCAAAGCTAGAAGCTTGAAATGAATTGATATTAAATGATATGAAAGAGGAAAGTAAATTATAATCTCAGCTTGATATCTGAAGCTATAAATATTTAACTTTGATTAATCTACCACATGAGTCTCTTAAAATTATATCACATCAGAAAATTTGTGTGATCAAGTTGTGTTAAAATCTTTATAAACCACTGTTTGTTTGTTTGTTTGTTTTTTTTTCTTTTAGTTTGAATTGAATTATTAATCATTTACAGTACTATGCACAAGTCCTAGGTACATAGAGCAAAGATCCCTTCAAAATAATGAAATGAAATGTTTCCACATTTTAAAAAAATACTATAAAGAGCAGTAAACAGTAGTAAATGATGCTAAGTCAATATTTGTTGTGTTTGCTTTAAAACAAAATACTAGTTTCAGGTATGATTAGTGCAGTTTTATAAGAAAATGAGCTATACGGTTTATTGAGCATCTTGCAAAACCAGACACGGTTCTTTTGGAGACTTTGACTGTCTCACTTGCTTCTTATTTTTGCAGCAAAACCCAGCAGCCTTCATTATGTCTTTGAAAAGTGTCTCTTACGTAATCCACTGCTTTGTGTACTGACATACAAAAGTTTTTCTGTAACATTTAACTTTGTGCTGCAAAACTAATGTTTGGGAATCTAAAATGTTTTTGTACTGACTCGATAATGTAAAAGTCTTCAAATAAAAATCTGTAACAAAGTTTATACTTAAAAAAAAGGGTGCCTAAACTTTTGCACAATACTGTATGTACAGCTTTGGTACACCTTTTCATCTTTCTCATATTCTCCCATAAGTGCTGTAGATCTCTCCAGCTCCTTCATAGTTACCCTCGGACTCTCGGTTGCGCCTTTGTCTAACCCTCTCGTTACATGTTCACTGACATTTGGTTGATGGCCACCTCTAGAGTGAGTTGTGGTTGTGCCATATTCTTTTCATTGGGATTTAATTGTGTACTACAGGATGTTTAAAGTTTGGCATGTTTCTATAACCAAACCCAAACTGATACTTTCGTTTGTTTAAGTATCTTTTGCTTGTTTAGCCCTTTGATGCACAAGCTACACAAACCCTTTAAATACACAACATGGGTCTAAAATGACCCGTATTCGTTCCCTATGTTATTTCAAGCATGGCTGGGCATTTTTTTTTTCTTTCATCTTTTGAAATCGATGTATTTTATTTATTAAATTGATCTTCAGTCCAAAGACATTCATGGTAGGTTGATTGGCGTGTCTAAATTGTCCATAGTGTATGAATGGGTGTGTGAGTGTGTATGTGATTGTGCCCTGTGATGGACTGGCATCCTGTCCAGGGTGTACCCCGCCTTGTGCCCGATGCTTCTTGGGATAGGCTCCAGGTTCCCCGCGACCCTGAAGAAGGAATAAGCGGTTGAAGATGGATGGATGGATGGATTAAATTGAACTGTAGTATATCTGTAGTGCAACTGTAATGAATTGTGGTGAATGTGACCAAATAAAAGAAAATAAAACTGACAAGATAAAATCACATGGGTACAGCACCAAATCAGATTTACATCTCAGTGCTTACATGCTTAACAAATGACAACTACACATTTGAGCTCCTTGTACATAGGCCTAGTGCACTGGGAACACCAGCTGCTGACTTTTCTGTCTTTGGCAGCTGGGAAGATCCTGCACCTCTTCTTCAATTGGCCCAACTGTCTGTGGCTGGGTGGTGTCTGCGTTTTTTATTTTTTACTTTTATTCCACTTCATTCCATTGCCTCTGTAATATGGTTTTGAATGTGGGACATGCCCTCTAAGCATCTTTTCACATGTGGCATGACAGGCTCTTTGGCCAGTTCCTTGATGGTGGCTCATCTATGGTGACATAGTCCCTGAGGATGAACCGTCTTCTGCAATTGGCCAGGAAAATGTCCCACACATACCTGAATGCTGCCATGTGATCTGTTTCCAGTACAAAGCCCTGGTCCTCTTGTCATCAAACCGCATGAACCTATGGATGGCCTCATATCTCCTAAGCCCCATAGTGGCTTTGTACATTAGATTTTGCTTTATTTATGGACTTTATTTGTGGACTTTAATGTTATGAATTCTTTATATTTCCAGATTTCCTGAGTTAATACTGATGCCTGGCGAAAATTTCATGTGAATAATTAATAACTAAAAAAAAACGTGTATTTTAAAAAATAATTTCCTATGGAATTATGAGATTTAACACAAGCTCTTTTAATGCTTTTCATTGGTTAAATATTTGTAAAAAAAAAAAAAAACAATAATAAATAAATAAATAAATAAAAATAAAAATGTAAAAAATAAATAAAAAACCCTGACCAATAGCATTGATTTATGACAAAAAATAAATGACAAAATTGGAGATACAAGGTTTCCGCCCCAAAGCGACCATATATACTTGTATATAATAACGTTCTCATTCAACTTCTATTTTGTTGACCTAGCTAACAATAGCTAGCCAGAATAGAATATGTCAACATTAAGCTAGCTAATAGTATGGGTCATGTTTCTCTTTCTTACTACTAATGGATTTTCTGTGATAAAAAAATATATATATAATAAAATAAGACTTAAATGCATCAAATATACAAAATCAGCTGTGTTGAGTTGTGAAATGTGTGGCAGGTGAATCGTTTTCTGCAGTAAATATGTTCCTATTTGCAAAAATGTACAAATATCAAAGCTCATTTTTGACCCATGTGCATAAAATTGATGTAGAAATACAAAAACTGTTTTTGTTTATAATGTAAAAAAAAAGAAGAAAATAAACATAATGATTTGTGGAAATCAAAAACAAGATATTTGATGACTACCTGGAATAAATGATCAAATTCATGAATCTCTGATGCCGCATCCTACTCCATCCTAAATTGCATCTGAGATTAGAATAAGTGTGTCCCAAATTGTAGTATACAGAAAAAATGAGTATCCCATAGGTACCCAGTCTAATACTCTATTTCTGGTAGATCTACGAAGTTTGGCTCCAAAAAAACGTTTCAGCTATGAGGAGGAATTTTTTGATAATTCGCTTTGCCTAATTGAACCTACAAACATGGCAGATGAGTGGAATGCCAATGATTTTTAGAGAGGTGTAAAAGTTATGTGAAAAAAATAAATTAAGGGAATGGTAAATTCAATTATATAAAATAAAATATAAAAGGAATAATGAATGACGAAGAGCTGAAATGAAACAAGGAGTTTGTTTACGGCGACAGTATGTGTCGCTAGGCAACAACTTTCTCTTTATCTGTTTAACAGCAAACAAGGTGAATACTTATGCAAAAACATATTTAATGGTTTTTATATTGATCCCCCCCAACTTCAATATTATGGACCTATTTTATGTAGAATCATGACATACAGTATAATCCCACCCCATTTCAGTTCCAGGTTGTAAAACTACAAAATGTGGAAGAATTGGGATGATATGCTTTCTGTTTTAGCTTTTATCATTTTCACATATACAGAACATACTTCACATAGACCTCAATGAAACTGAAAAGAAAAAAGAAAAAAACAAAAAATAAAACTTTGACGTTTGAAAGAACAGATGGCTCAATTGTGTCAAAATTCTGGCAGCAATAAATTCAGATGGTATTTCCACTCCTGTGCATGTCTTAATTTAGCAATACAGGGCAGCTATTGTACTTTAAGCTGTATGGGACAGACATGATTGCATGGTGCTGGTGCAACTCGCTGTCAGGCTGGCTATCACTATTGCCTCCAAATATCCACTGCACACAACCTCTCTAAAGACCTAAGAACAGATTTGCTCCAGGACAAGGCAAAAGGCAGAATAAATGTAATTGTAGCTCATTTCCCAGAGCTAGTACACTAAATATATGCATTTAAGTGCTTACAACCTCATTTCAGGTACAGCTTATATAGTTATCATGTTACATCCTGATGTTGTCATCTCATATATCCAGGGTTCTGAGTTCGATCGAGGTTATTGTTTCTTTGGTGTATTACATGTATCATCGATGGTGTATTCCTGCTTCACACATAGTGTTCCTGGGATTCAGTGGTTCCTCTATGGAGGCCTGTTCCTGAGTGAGTTTTTGTTTCATGTTTCAAGGTACTGTGATCATTGTGCAGCTGACAGCAGCCAAATGTGTACAGAGTACAATTTCATTGTTCAGGTATATTTTTGGCTATTTGCTTGAACAGAATGCCCCTAGCTATGGTGAGACTTATGCATGGGCTAGCCAGGGCCGTCGCTCAGGGACCCCAAGGTGAAAGAGGGCTTTTAAATTAATCAAAAATGACAAATAAATATTTCAGTTTTCAAGCCAGCGATCTGAATATTTTCAAAAGCATAATATCACTGACAATAGTTCCAGCTGGAACAGGAAGAATAGATTTAAATGAATGTGTTTGGTTTAATATATTATTGTTTCTATAGTAACAGCCCAATGTACAGGACCATCTACATAATCTAAACCTAACAATAAAGAGATAAAATTCAAACAACATACTGTTGTTTAACAAAGAAAAACATACAGTCATTGATGTGGTGAAGATTTTTGTTAGGAGACACTTACTTAACATTTATTGAGGAAGTCTCCGGTGTCAGCGCTTTCTAACAGTCATCGTGCTTTGTAAAGTTTTCTAACATGAGACAGGCTTCAGGACACAGGAGTCAGCGTTTTCTGGTTTCTCGGTAAAATTACATAAAATGTCTTAAATGTGTTTTTGTTTAGACAGTGAGATAAAAGGAGATGTTGGTGAAGACTGTTTATCACTGCTATAACGTAAGTGATAACCGGAACTAAGATGTCTTGCAGATGATACACAATGTTAAATCTAACTATAAACTGTAAAAATGAGCAACATGTCATTAACTAATGAATACAACATTGTAATATGTTTTGCAAGTCACTGTGATATAAGTTAAATAACACATGTATAATACACACTGGGGTGATATGGTATGGCCCGATGAGAAGCAGTGTGTGTTGTTCCTTACATTACTTGTCTGATAATCTGCTTATCCCATATCATCCCGACACTGTATTGATAACACGTAAGTGATAACCGGAACTAAGATGTCTTGCAGATGATACACAATGTTAAATCTAACTATAAACTGTAAAAATGAGCAACATGTCATTAACTAATGAATACAACATTGTAATATGTTTTGCAAGTCACTGTGATATAAGTTAAATAACACATGTATAATACACACTGGGGTGATATGGTATGGCCCGATGAGAAGCAGTGTGTGTTGTTCCTTACATTACTTGTCTGATAATCTGCTTATCCCATATCATCCCGACACTGTATTGTGATGAATGGAACCATGTCCTGTGGTCTGATGAGACCAAGATAAACTTATTTGGTTCAGATGGTGTCAAGCGTGTGTGGTGGCAACCAGGTGAGAAGTACAAAGACAAGTATGTCTTGCCTACAGTCAAGCATGGTGGTGGGAGTGTCATGGTCTGGGGCTGCATGAGTGGTGCCGGCACTGGGGAGCTACAGTTCATTGAGGGAACCATGAATGCCAACATGTACTGTGACATACTGAAGCAGAGCATGATCCCCTCCCTTCGGAGACTGCAATATTCCTGCATGATGACGACTCCAAAGACACCTTCAAGATGGCCACTGCCTTGCTAAAAAAGCTGAGGGTGAAGGTGATGGACTGGCCAAGCATGTCTCCAGACTTGAACCATATTGAGCATCTGTGGGGCATCCTCAAATGGAAGGTGGAGGAGCACAAGATCTCTAACATCCACCAGCCCTGTGATGTCATCATGGAGGAGTGGAAGAGGACTCCAGTGGCAATTTTGAAGCTCTGGTGAACTCCATTCCCAAGAGGGTTAAGGCAGTGCTGGAAAATAATGGTGTCTACACAAGATATTGACACTTTGGGCCCAATTTGGACATTTTCACTTAGGGGTGTACTCACTTTTGTTGCCAGTGGTTTAGACATTAATGGCTGTGTGTTCAGTTATTTTGAGGGGACAACAAATTTACACTGTTACACAAGCTGTACACTCACTACTTTACATTGTAGCAAGGTGTCATTTCTTCAGTGTTATCACATGAAAAGATATAATCAAATATTTACAAAAATGTGAGGGGTGTACTCAATTTTTCAGATACTGTATATATATATATATATATATATATATATATATATATATATATATATATATATATATATATATATGACTATTCTGACTATGGCTTTGCTTCTCACTCCAGCTGATATCACACAAGAAAATTGGGCTTAATCATCACTTGCAGCCAAAAATGCCTGTGTTTTCACCAAACTCCACCCTACATGTACAAATCCTGCATATGCAAGATGACTACTTTCTGTACCAATTTCCGTATTAACTCCTCGTTATGAGCACCAAACTCAACTCTGACACTTATAATTCATGAATGTGGTTAGCAAAACAGTTTCAGTCCGTCTGTTGCTTGCAATATCACGTTCCTGGAAATTTCCAATAAAATCCCTGTTTAATAAATGGCATCCCGTTTTCCCCCACACTATCATCAGCAGACAAATTCTTTATTAGTAATGAATTATTTACCAGGATATCATCAATATTGCTGATGAACAAGGCCACTGCTCAAATAAGACAGACTTTATATGCTGTGAAGGATTCCCTAACTTATAAGGAGTGAAGTTTTGAAGGTTGATAATGAACAACTATGAAAACTATCCACCAAACCTGTTTAAACATTGCATATGACGAGGAACAAAATGATTCATTTTGATAGATTAGATACAGCACATAGATTTGGTAGCACTTTTTTTTTTTACACACTTTCCTGGCTAATAAACCAATAGACAAATCAAATGATGCACAACAGTTGGAGGTGCAGCTCCATGACATGTGTAGTTAGTTTAATTGGTCTTCCCAGACTTATATGATGTACATATTGGAACACGAGTGACTCAAAGTTGACGTTTGAGCATGGAAATGTGACATTCCAGTACAGAAAAAAAGGTGACATTTTGAAAGGCACTTACACTGAATAAAAATGACTTCATTAGGGGTAGCAAAAATCACCATCAAGGACAGGACTGATAAAAATGAAGCGGTCAGAATTAACATAATATGCACCCTCAGTGCCATGAGCCTTATCTTAAAGTTTAGATATTTTACCCCACATCTCTTTTCTCAATGTAAACAATGAAATCTAGAATAGAAGAAGAAGAAATGCTAGTATAACAGTGTAGCACTGAATGCAAAAGATTGTAATGATCAGCCTCACAAATAATGAATGTTTTCTCTTAAAAAAACAACAACAAAAAATCCACTAAAGCCAAGACAACGTTACTAGATTATCCCTTGCTAAAACAATCATTAATTGTCCTTCTAACATTTGTGATTTGCTTTTTTATTTGTGAACCCTTTCTTTTATTGCGGATTTTATTGTGAATATTGGGAACTCTTTCTACAGGGACGGTGATTCAGGGTTGTTTTGTTCCCTTGAATTCTATCACGTCAACACAGACAAAAGAAGACACAAAATACACTTGTACTTCTTTAGTGAAATGTTTTAATACAAAACCATGAAAGAACAAGGCCAGAGCTTGCCATTGAGGTGAAGCCCCACCTACTGAACTCTGTGCTTTGACAACGTTCATCTCCACAAAGCCAAGCACTGGATATAGTGTTCAATGTTAATCTTTCATCATTAAATATGTTTTATTGCAATTGCAACACGTATTTTAATAAAATAAAATACTAAGTTAAATTAGGCTTTAACATCAAATTATAAATTAATATACAGTATTTTTCAGAATACAGTTTTGAGCAGGTTGAAATGTTGACAGTTCAATCTGACAACCTGACATTTTTAATCAGCTAGTTTTAATACTGATGTCTTGAACCCTGCTGTCTCCAGCAATGTTTCATTGGGTGGTACATGTGAAAGGATTATCCACATGAATGCCAGGACCCATGTTTTCCCAGTGTTGCTCAAGTTGCCCAGAGCATCACACTACCTCTGTTAGCTTCCCTTCTTCCCATAGTGCATCCTGGTGCATCTTCTTCCCAGTTAAGTGACACACCCCATCCAATGACCTGTCCACATGATTAAAAAGAAAACGTGATTCATCAGACCAGGCCACTTTCTTCCAATGCTCCATGGTCCAGTTCTGATGCTCGTGTGCCCATTGTAGGCACTTTTTGTGATGGACAGGGTTCAGCATGGGCACTCTGACCAGCTACACAGCCCCATACAGAGCAAGCTGCAATGCACTGTGTGTTCTGACACCTGACACCATAGACAGAAATAACTTTTTGTTCTACAGTAGCTGTGGGATCAGATCTGATGGGCTAGCCTTCGCTCCTCATGAGCATCAATGAGCATCAATGAGCCTTGAAAGTGCTTCATGTCTCCGGTTTCTTGGACCATTTTTGGTAGGTAATAACCACTGCATACTGGGAACATCCCACAAGACCTTTAGGCGATGCTCTGACTAAGACATCTAGCCATCACAATTATCCCCTTGTCAATGTTGCTCAGATCCTTATGCATACCCATTTTTCCTGCTTCCAACATATCAATTTAGATATTGTTGTTGATGTTAAGGATGGCTTTGATTGTGTTATTTGTTTGTTTATTTGTTTGTCACCCAATGAAGTGAGGAGTAAGTAGGTTAGTTATGCGAAAAGTTTCATGCTTAGCATCTAAAACAGCAGGCATGTATAGTAAACCTCATTAACTAAAGTCAGCAGTTTACAGTTATTTCTCTTCTGCAGTGCCGATAGCTGTAAACCTTCTCTCCAGTGAAAGTTCTTAAAATGATAAACCATTTAAATTGATGACTAGCAGAAATTCTCAAGTGGAAGACTTCAAAGACTGGAAAAATGAGGTTACCTGTGAGAAATTCGCGCAGGAGGTGGCCTAATTAGAACGAGCCATGGATTCACAGCACTCTCTGTCACTTCAGGCCTCGGTGTTTTCTAGCAGCAGTGTCTCCAGTTAACACAAGGACATGCAAAAGAATTTACACGTCCCTCTCCATAGCAGGGATTGACTAGATCTACAAACCTTGTAATCGGGACAGGCTCTCAATTACCAGATTGCCCTGTTTTGGTATTGTTTGCAAATGTGTGTTTGTGTGTTTGCAGTGTGAGATTGCAGACACCAGCTTGTGTACACAGCAGAGAGCGAGCAGGGCACTACTGAGAGGATGGCCGTTTGCTCATAATCTGGCATGTGATCCCCAGGAATACACTAGCCCAGCCGACTGTGCACATGGAGGAGAGAAACAAAGAGTTCTCAGTTCAGTCCGATCTCAATGACAGTCTGATTTATTGCCTGGGTCGGCCCGTGCCTTCCATCGCAAGGTGACATCTAATCATGCATCTTTCACAGCAAGCTCTCAAGAAGTACAACACAACCTAAATCAGTGACTGGTACACAGAGGAGGTATTTCACTGTTGTGAATTCTTGTAAAAAAAACAAACAAACAAAAAAAAAAACCACTAAGCATATATCCTGGATGTTAGAAGTTCCATTCTCACTCTAACACATTACGGCAATACTGTAATATTGCTTTGCTGTTCTATTAGAGTCAATAAAGGGATAATTATGCTTCCTTGATTAAATACAGCAGAAATAAGCTGGTGGATATGTAGCTATAAATCAAGAGGGTTAGAGTGCTCCTAGCCCACATGTGTTCCTTCCTGCATACAGACTGAGAAGTGCTATTGTGCTAAGATGATTAGCATAACAGTGTTGGTTTCACACAATTAACATAAGCATGTTAGAAATTAACTCTTGATGTTCTATGTTTAAGATGTTTTCAAGTTTCTTGTGTTGTAGATGCTCTAGTTCCTGCTCTTAATATTTTCACAAAGCAGTCTGCCATGCTTCATTAGGATAGCAGTGTACACCCGACTTACACCAAATAGTTTCACGTAATATCAGACGTTGGTATCTGAGCATTTTTTAGAGTATGAGTAAGTACGAGTAAATGAGAATGATGTCAGACCAATAATGATGCAGTATTCGTTTCAGTGGTAACACTTTACATTAAGAGTACATGGATAATCATGCATTAATACCTGATTAATACTTAATTATGAACTAATGATGAGTCAAGGCAGGTACTAATCATGAACTAATAAAGAGCTAATCTTAACTATGACAAGTCTTATGAGTTCAGGCGTGAATAACGACCTAAATGATAATGTTAAATGATTAGTTAGAATTATGCCTTGGTCTTTCAAAATACTGAGAACATTTCTCTCAATGATGACTTTTTATTTGCAAGTGGCAGTAATAATATTTAAATGCTTTGTTTTTCTTCACTTTTGATGGGTTTTTAAAATGCTAGAATTTTACTTGATGTTGAGATTCATGCAACAGTTCAGGAAGTAGTTTTCAACACCATTATACAGCTCAGAGCAGTTATATAAAGTAAAACATGTCAGCATGTGAAAGCATTTCAAGGCTGAAACACATTTCCCAGTTTACTTTTTATTAGACTTGTCGAAAAGAAGTAGTATGTGAAAATAAACAACAACATTTAATTATTGTTTGCTTCACCTGCATTGCATGTGACATAACACAGCTATTATTTGTAAATAACACTCTATACACCCACTAATGACACATGTAATTTATCCAAGCAAATAATTGCCTGTTATTTGGGATCCTAGTAAATCAGGAGCTAAAGTGTACAGATAGAATTGCATGGTTGCTGTTGCTCTGTAGACTCTGTAGTCATCAGATATAAAGACACAGCCAAGGCAACAACATTAAAACGTCGCTTTGGGACCTCACACTGACTGCCACGTGGATAGAGTTTCAGTCCCTCCATTATCCTATGCCCTTAATTACTTTAAAATAATCACACATCGGGATAATTGACTGTGGTTGTGTCTCCTTTCATATATCGTTGCCCCATCAGAAACCTACCTGCAGTGAAAGAAACCTTCTTCCAAATAACAAGCTATGCACCACCCCCCCAAAAAAAAAAAAGTTCTTGTCTTCTCCCTTTACCACTTTCTCACCTGACATTCATCATGGATCTGAGATGTGTGAGATAATATTCTCACAGCAGCACCGACCGGATTATCAACACATTTGCAGTTTTAATTCATTCTCTCAGTTTAATTGAATTCCAGCTACTGCCACGTTGCCAAACGACAGTAAATATAATTTATCCGCCATTTTCTCCTCTAGCCTATTTGCATATTCTTTGCATTATAAAGAATTTGGAAATATGCACGAAGGTAAACTGCAGTGAAATCTAATTGTAGACCTGGTCCGCTTGGAAAACAATACACTTTACTTATAAGTACAGTTTTCTTCTTTCTTGGCTCTGGTCCTCTAGCAGGAAAAGTACAGCAATCTGCTTTAAGGCACTTTAAATCCCATATCTTTGTTGTTACTTATATTTAAACCACAGCGCTGATGAATTCTCAATTGATGATGTTGATTAATTGTCTAAGACAAGAGCTCTGACAATAGTGCTTGCTGTAACTCAAATCACAGCTTTATGTATATTAATGCTGTGACTAGATGTGATGGAAAGAAAATTGAAGGTAAGGCCGCAATAGCACTGTTGTGCAGAGGTGTTTTATTGACAGTGCTTCTATTTATAGTCCACCAAATGTGCACAATAATATGTACATCCATATGAAGGCCCAAGAAAAAAAAAAAAATAGACACAATAGAGGAAATGGGGAAAATGGAGGAAAACTATACAAAAATATATACACTACAGCACTTGGATGGCAACTCATTCCAAAGAAAGGTAAATACACCATATACTACAACTAGAACTGCAACTGCAACTTCAACTGCAAACTACAAACTACAACCCACCATATACAAATGAACAGGCCTGGATTTTAATCTGGAAGCGTCGCCCACATGGATTCCTCCATGTTCTTCCAGTGGTAAGTATTACAGCAATAACTTTTCATAGACAGCAAAATATAATTACAATCTTCAGTATTATAACACATATTAAATCACTAATTTCCATTATATTATATATATATATATATATATATATATATATATATATATATATATATATATATATATATATATATTCACTTTTATATGGGACTTAGTTTGGGCTGGTTTTGTATTCGCAATAAAACAACAGTTAAGACAGTCCAGTTACCGGTGCGATCGCGGAATTCAGTGATATCTGGCTTTCTGGATCGCTTCTGGGGTTTGTCATTTGCTGCCAGTAACCTGGACTAAGACGCAACATACACAGACAGCTACAAACACAACACAATGTGCAGCTAAGTACAATAAACATTTACTGGTATCTGGTGTCTGTGTGTTTTAATTGTGGGATATGGGGGAAGGATGCAGTAATGGAGTGGATATGTGCGCATTATGTATGCAACTGGCACGTTAAAATGCCCTAGTGTGCACCCAAGGGTAGGGAAAATCGGAAAATGGGTGGATAGTCTATTGTATGTGCATGTAAATGTAATGCTGTCACAATCGTGACAGAGCCCTCGGTCACAAATGCATTCATTTTAACATGTCATTGTTTCTATAGTAACAGCTAATTCACAGGGTCACCACCTCATCGTTGATTATTTTCCAATAGCAGCATGCTTGGCTGTGTATTCTTCCTTACTTGTCATGTATTCCATTTATTGATGTATTTACATCATTGGTATGTTTTATTATCAGATTCAGTGCATTGTAGAGATGTGACACTTGCTTTGGATGGTTTGATTTGACATGAAGTGCAGTTCCCTCTCAAAGGGAACACAAGGGAGCCCCATGCTGTGGGAAGTGCCCTCGTGTATGACCAGCGTCTGAAGCTTGTGTAACATCATGATCATCACCTAATCACCTGCCATGATCAGGTGAGGTGGCAATTAATCACGTCACGTGAGATAAAAAAGGCACCTGTTAACCATGCCATCAGCCTTATTATCTTCAGTGAGACTGCATGTCTGTTGTTGTGTAACGCTCGCAAAACGACTCCTAATTTCCTCTCTATCTTTAAAATAAATCTCTTTACTTTTCTGTCCCTTTAAAAAAAGAGAGAAAAGTATAAGTGAGAGGGAATTCAGGAAGTGTGATACACCCTGCTTCTATTTCATGACGCGGACAGACAGACACACTTTCTGTGTGCAGTGACTAGGGTGGAGCATGCAATTGGTAGCCATTGAGAGGTCTCACTGTGAACGCCTTACAATTAGGCAGCTTCGCCGCGACTTGCTCTCTTTGCAGCCAAATGGAATTGAGTTTCAAAGCCTCGTGGATCTGGGCGAGTCAATGCCGAGGCAGCCAGCTGGCTCAGGTCCTGGGGATCTCGTATGGATCTGGACGAGGAGCCAGAGACAAGCATTGCTCTCTTCTGGGTCCGTCTCTCCTCCGGAGTTTGGAGCTCGTGTTGCGACTTCCCTGTCCACTATTATAGTGAAAGCCAAAAAATAAATAAATAACAAATGTCCTCTCTGACTCAGTGAAGCCAGAAGGGTGTTCCAAGAACAGAGAGCAGCTCTCAAGCATATAAATAGCTTATTGAAGTGATTACTAATGAGCTTTTTTCTCCACAGTGAAAATTAATCTCCCTCAAACCACTTGAATTTCTCCAGAATTGCATGACAAATTATCACACTTCTGGGGAAAACCACACATAAGCCGTATTTATAAGCATATTTATAATCAACAGACAGCTATTTAGCTATGGTGAAGGTGGAGGAGGCACTTACAAGCGTCTTCTCTCCATCAACGGCAGGTAATTTAGGGGGTCTGGCTTTGCCATCCAAGTCATGTAAGGCCACCTCAGCATTGGTGGGCAAGGCTTATGCTGTAGTGGGTCTTGCTTGTCGGTCACTACATAAAGTGTTGCAAGCCTGCCAACAGACCTGCTGAGTGAACAGAACTGCTGAGAGAGATCCAGAGGAACCAAGTGGCCTCAGATGCAGCCTGCTAATAGGCCTGATTTCAGAATGATCATAAAGGCCAGGCAGACAAAAATGGCTTGGTCCTGAAGGGCCGCTGAGGGACGGATCAGGGACCATGAGGTTGTTAATGCTGTAAGCCCCCAGTAGTGCTGTAGGGCATCCCCTTGCCAAGGCTGTCCCAAGTCTTCAGTGTTCTCTGGTCAGCGAGCTGTCACAGGGCAAGGAAAATCTGATGCTTCCCCTCAAATAAGTGGTGGAAAAGGTTAAGGTCACTAAAAGACCATCTGGCAATGTGGAAACTACTGTCCCATGGGTTTTGTCTACCATAGGAAAAGGTTAGCAGGTCCAGTTCAGAGAACGACTCCCAGGTTCAGAGGTGTGGTCACCACAGTAGTCAACACAGATTGCTTGATTTTAGTGCAGGAAGTAAGATACTTCTTCGACAAAGGGGCGATAGAACATTTACCCCGTTTGCTGAGGGAGGGAGGTTTTTCCTGGTCCGCAAAAAAGATGGGAGTATATCGACAATTTTAGATCTTCATCATCTGAGCTATACTTTTCTTACATACATGTTCAAGATGGTGACGCTCAAACTTATTGTTCCACAGATTCAGTTCGAGGACAGGTTTGTGACAATATATCTACCTCAATGACTGGTTAATTCTAGCACGATCCAGGGAAATGGTGAGTCAACATCAAGACGTTGTTCTCATCCACATGAGGAGCTTGGGGCTCAGGTTGAACCTCAGAAAAAGTATGCTTTGTCCAGTGCAGAGGACAACTTTTCTAGAGGATTCTACTATGATGAGGCCCTTTCTATCCCCAACATGCGTAGGGTCAATCCTATCAACATTGAACAAGATAAAGCTGGATCTGGGCATCCGCCTCCAGTTTCTATGAGAGACTGCTGGAGCTTATGGAGCAGCAGCCAACATCATACCATTGGGCTTATTGCACAGGACACCATTTCAGTGGTGGCTGTCTCTAAGATTACTCTGAGAGTAATCAGTGTCACACGGCAATGCCTACGTGCTCTGAGAATGTCCCTGGTTTCTAGCCTTGGGGCACACCCTAGGGGCATGTCCTTCTCACAGGACGGTAATGACAGACAACTCCTTCACAGGCTGGGGCATGGTCCTAGATGGCTGTCCAGCTCATGGTCTCTGTAGTGGCCCTCATCTGGAGTGGCATATAAATTGTTTAGAAACGTGGGCCATATTTCTACCACTTAAAATCTTTCTTAAGCAATTGAGAGGTCACCATGTGTTGATTATGACTGACAACACAGCAGTCTCATATATCAACCACCAGGGAGGATTATGTTCAAACCCCTTGTTCAGGCAGGCACAACTAATTCTTCTCTGGGTGGAGGGAACGTTTTTGTCAGTGAGTCCAATGTACATTCTGGGCAACTGGAATGTGTGGGCAGACATCCTTTTGAGGCAAGGGCTGAGGACCAGGGATTGGAGGCTCCATCCACGAGTGGTGGAGTCCATATAGCGGAGGCTCTGCCAAGCAGAAGTGGTTGTTTTCGCCTCCGAGGAAAAAACACACTGCCCATTGTGGTTTGCCCTAACTCCTCCCACAAAATTGGAGCTGGATGCCATAGTGCACACAAGGCTGAGGTCACATCTGTATGTTTTTCCATTGATCGCTCTGCTCCCACAAGTTCTAGCAAGAGTTTGTCAAGACGGTCTATGTCTGCTGCTAGTAGCACCTTATTGACCAGCTTGAATATAGTTCTCAGGGATAATATCCCTGATGGATGGCACTCCTCAGGAAATTCCTATCCGCAGGGATCTACTGTCTCAAGCCAGAGGGCTGATTTATCACCCTTGGCCGGAACAATTGAAACTGAGGTCTGGCCCTTGGGGAGCACCGGCTCATAGATTCTGGTCTTGCATGTGAGGTTGTAGAGACTGTGTTGAATGCTAGAGCACCGTCCTTGAGGAAATTGTATGCGCTCAAGTGGTGACTTTTCTTAGTATCATGGTGTGAGGAACATCAGCTAGACCCAGTGAACTGTGCAATAGCTCCAGTCCTCCAGTCCAGGAGTTCTTTCAAGGACATTTCTCAGCAGGATTGGCTCCTTCTATAATCAGGGTCTACATGGCTGCCATTTTGGTCAGCCACGTGTCTATTGATGGAGCCTCTGTGGGGCAGCATCCTCTAACTTTGAGGTTCATGTATGGTATCAAGCGGATGAGGCCCATCTGCAGACCATGCATACCTTCCTGGGACCTGTAAGGTCTGTCAGGTGCCCCATTTGAGCCCTCAGAATCAGCCCCAGAAAAGCTTCTGACTCAAAAAATAGCTCTTCTGCTGGCCCTGGCATGAAACGAGTAGGAAATCTACAAGATTTCTCTGTTGTCCCTTCCTGCCTTGACTTTCCCCATGGATTAGCCAATACCTTTCTATATCCTAGGCTGGATAATATAATAATATTCCTAAACTGCCTATGTCTGTTGCCCAGCCAGTAGTGTTGCAGGCTTTCTGCCCTCCTTTTCCTCACACTGGAACAAGAGAAATAGGACCTACTATGTCAGTAAGGGACCTGTAGTTACATTCACCATGCCGGCCAGAGGCATAAGTGGAAGGAGCTGCTGGTCTGCTTTGGCGGAGACAGTAGAGGCGATGCTGTGCGAAGCAACGCATTTCTAATTGAAAAGTCAAAGCAATCTCTATTGCCTATGAGGCGCACGGTCTCGCTACACCTCTGGACATAAGGGCTCATTCCACTAGGGGTGTCGCCTCCTCAAAGGCTTTGTCCGAAGGAGTACCCTTACAGGATGTGTGTGATTACAGCCTGGATATACATTCCACCCCTGGCTCAAGTGTCTTGCAATGAACCTCGGGCTCAGATCTTTTTGTACTGGCCATACCCTCAATATGATGGAGTGGGTATTCTCGTTCCCACAGCGTGGAGGTCATGCAACGTTGAGTTCCCTTTGAAAGGGAATGTCTGGGTTACACATGTAACCCTGCTCCCTGAGAAGTGAATGAGATGTTGCGTAGTCATACTGGGGCATGTGAAATGCATGTTCACTTCAGATAATAGAGGCTCACAGGTGCCATTCACGGTTCACAGGTGGCGTTTTTATATCATGCAACGTGCTTAAGTGCCACGTCACCTGATCAGGGCAGGCCTATAAATAGGCATGATGTTACACAAGCTTCAGATGCCAGTCATGCCCGATGATGCTTCCCACAGCATGGAGCTCATGTAACGTTTCGTTCCCTTCTCAAGGAACAGGGGTACATGTGTAACCCAACAGTTTTTTCTTGTTTCCGATTTCTGATTGGGGGAAAAACTGTATTTCAGAATGACAGCATATAAGAAACATTAAGACATGTCAGCTTCATTTATGGTTTTTAATCAAATTCGATAATCAAAGTGACCTCTAGTCTGTTCTTGTTATCTTTTTTCCACAGCCTTGCCAGTTAGATTTGTTATTAATGGAATGAAATTAATATTTAATATCTTTATCCAGTACATCAAAGCACCTGAAATGAACACTGTTGGACATGACATATGTCTGTGTATCTTTTATCTACATTTCCTCTCTTTCATGTCTGCCATCTTACTTTATCTCTCTCTTCCATTAGCTCTGATACTACTTTTGTTCATAGTATGCATAACTTACTATTAAAATGTGATATATTTATTTACTAATGACCAATGTCATTCGAAAGGCGGAAAACAGTAAGAGGAGACTTCAAGGGGAAAAAAAACACTGAATGACTATATTTACACTATAATCCTTTGATCATCAGTGGTGTCAAATATTTTTTATGATTAAATTAATTTGTCATTTTTATTTTAAACTTTTCATTTACATATTGGTCTATTTTTTATATATATTTTTTTATTTTTATTTTAATCCTACATTATACACGATGCAGTTTGACTACTTCCTGATAGTGGTGCAGTGGGATATAATCAGTGCTGCATGTCTACTTAATGAGAGTGATGCAGCAGTGCTTTTCTCTTCCCAGTTCTCTCACCTCAACACTTAATTAGCTGAACCGAGTCTCTACCATAACTTGGCACAAACGCATCATATATATAACTGCATTGCTCCAACGTCTCCACTAATTCTACATTCTCGTTAATATGAAACTGAACATCACTAGAAAATGGTGTCTGAGAAAATAAGTTATTTTTAGGTGCTATTAACGAAACTTGACCATTAACCCTTATGTTTGAGATTGCTAAAATTTATCAACCTATTAAATATGATTGTAATTATGCTAGCAATGACATTAAGTAGGCACACAACCACTAATTTCTCACAGGAATAATGAAAATGCAGCATCAACCAACAAATTAGCACTACAGTCCCTACACACATCACAAATTATTCAATTTAAACATATTTAATGTGCTTCAAGGTGGACCTTTCCTATAATGAATAATACTGTGTGAGTAATAAAACAATCTGTGCTGTAGAACAAAAATATCTGATATTTCTGAAAGTAACACTTACTTTAAAAAGCATACAAAATTGACATATATCATCACCATCATGGTTCATGGGTTTGACAACTTTGTTGACATGTTTCACTGTTTTCAGCCACTTGAAAGAGTTGTGGCATCAAATTGAGTCTTTCTGGTGACATTTGGTACTGCTGATGAAAAGGACTACCAGGGACACCATTAGGAGTGGTGTAAGCTCAGTAGGTGCTGTCTGCCTGTAATAGCTCACCACATGCTTTGTGTAGGTCTCATCTTAGTGCAGCTGCTGTTGTCCTTTATTGGCCATAGCTGAGACATTCAGAGACTCTCTCTCTCCATCTCTCTCTGGAACACTAATAGATGAACAACACTCATTTTGTGCAGCAGAGAAGCCACCGCTGCCAAGCCACCTGGCTATATGGACAGTGTAGAGAGGCGATCGAGAGAAAATAACAACTCCAAGTGAGAGAGAGAGTGAGAGAGTTCTTGTTATGAAGAACTCGTGCTATAGTACAGATACAGTATTAGACTACTTGCTGCAGTAGTGGGTCATGATCATAGATTTTGGTTGGACAGCATGGCATTAATAACAACATACATCATCTCAAACAAAAGAGGCTATTGCATTTAAGTTATAGGCTACTATCTAGTGATTTATTTTTTTTATACTTCCATAACAGGTAATTGACAAGTCTTGAATGAACCTGAAAAAGCATGGACACCCATTTTCAACGACAAAACATGTCTCGTCTAAAAGCCAGTACACTAGCATAGATGAATGGCCTAACAAAAACAAAGCAATTCCCTTTCAAGCTTTATAGGTACATACTGTAGCCAGCTAGATAATATAGTATAGATCCAACCTGTTAATCACATCATCTATAATCAGGGAATGGACTGAGTACTTTGGACATATTACAACCAAACAACTAAACTTTTATTATTATTACTAACTTTAGTTATGGCTTCTTACCCTCGAAGTCAGCTCACACATGGATCTTACAGTTAGACTCAGGATCTAAGCCTTTATTTTCATTGGAATATTTCAAGTACAGTCAAGTACGTAAGAAATATGAAGTGATGTGTTTTATTTCAAGTTTGATTCCTCTTACACAACACCAACATTGTGGAGTGTTTGTGAAACAAGTTAGCTCATGTTTTCACTCATTATAATAGGTTTAAAAAGTAAACAAGTGGGCCCAATCTACTGCAGGAAAATCAAAAAAATGTCCCAGAACCAGCGGTCAAACATGAATCAAGGGCTAAAATAAAAAAATGGTTAACACAATAGACCAATAAATATGTTGTGGGGCAAGACCAAGAGAGAAAGCACATTGTTGCTATTGGAATCATGATGTAAATTAGGAATATATTATATACACACCATGATACACTTCATGCTCCCAACCATTATTATTTCTTTATTAATAATGATTAGTATGTTTTGGTTGTAATGGTAAATCTCATGCCTTAGCCTATGAAAATGCCACAATTCTAAGATGTACAGTGGTGTGAAAAAGTGTTTGCCCCCTTCCTCATTTCCTGTTCCTTTGCATGTTTGTCACACTTAAGTGTTTCGGAACATCAAACCAATTTAAACAATAGTCAAGGACAACACAAGTAAACACAAAATGCAATTTGTAAATGAAGGTGTTTATTATTAAAGGTGAAAAAAAATCCAAACCATCATGGCCCTGTGTGAAAAAGTGATTGCCCCCCTTGTTAAAACATACTATAACTGTGGTTGTCCACACCTGAGTTCAATTTCTCTAGCCACACCCAGGCCTGATTATTGCCACACCTGTTCACAATCAAGGCATCACTTAAATAGGAGCTGCTTGACACAGTAAGGTCCACCAGAAGATCCTTAAAAGCTACACATCATGCCGAGACCCAAAGAAATTCAGGAACAATTGAGAAAGAAAGTAATTGAGATCTATCAGTCTGGAAAGGGTTATAAAGCCATTTCCAAAGCTTTGGGAATCCAGCGAACCACAGTGAGAGCCATTATCCACAAATGGCGAAGACATGGAACAGTGGTGAACCTTCCCAGGAGTGGCCGGCCGCCCAAAATTACCCCAAGAGCGCAGCGACGACTCATCCAAGAGATCACAAAAGACCCCACAACAACGTCCAAAGAACTGCAGGCCTCACTTGCCTCAGTTAAGGTCAGCGTTCATGCCTCCACCATCAGGAAAAGACTGGGCAAAAATGGCCTGCATGGCAGAGTTCCAAGGAGAAAACCACTGCTGAGCAAAAAGAACATCAAAGCTCGTCTCAATTTCTCCACAACACATCTTGATGATCGCCAAGACTTTTGGGACAACATTCTGTGGACCGATGAGACAAAAGTGGAACTCTTTGGAAGGTGTGTGTCCAAGTATATCTGGCGTAGAAGGAACACTGCATTTCATAAAAAGAACATTATACCAACCGTAAAATATGGTGGTGGTAGTGTGATGGTCTGGGGCTGTTTTGCTGCTTCAGGACCTGGAAGACTTGCCATGATAAAAGGAACTATGAATTCTGCTGTCTACCAAGAGATCCTGAAGGAGAATGTCTGACCATCTGTTCGTGTACTCAAGCTGAAACGAACTTGGGTTCTGCAGCAGGACAATGATCCTAAACACACCAGCAAGTCCACCACCGAATGGCTGAAGAAAAACAAAATGAAGACTTTGGAGTGGCCTAGCCAAAGTCCTGACCTGAATCCTATTGAGATGTTGTGGTATGACCTTAAAAAGGCCGTTCATGCTCAAAAACCCTCTAATGTAACTGAATTAGGACAATTCTGCAAAGATGAGTGGGCCAAAATTCCTCCAGGACGCTGTAAAAGCCTCATTGCACGTTATCGCAAACGCTTGGTTGCAGTTGTTGCTGCTAAGGGTGGCCCAACCAGTTATTAGGTTTAGGGGGCAATCACATTTTCACACAGGGCCATGATGGTTTGGATTTTTTTTCACCTTTAATAATAAACACCTTCATTTACAAATTGCATTTTGTGTTTACTTGTGTTGTCCTTGACTATTGTTTAAATTGGTTTGATGTTCCGAAACACTTAAGTGTGACAAACATGCAAAGGAACAGGAAATGAGGAAGGGGGCAAACACTTTTTCACACCACTGTAGGCTCAGGAAAGGCTAAAGCTAGTGCCCATGAAACTGATTTCAAAGGGCTGAATGCTAATGAATACAGCGCCATTACCTACCTAATGAACCATTTTATCTTTACTGCAAAATAGGATACAAATGGTACCCTTTCCTTCATGATTGTCAGAATTGACTTAATGTCTACTTCCTCTCTTTCCCTCAATGCTGTTAAAGCAGAGTAGCGACATGCAGAACAGAGTATCAATTATTTCTCGCCAGCCTTCCCGCTGCTTTATCCTTAGCGAAATTCTGCCTCTCAGACTCAGCTCCGGGTTCACTGATGCTACAGATGACAGGAAATAACACATTAAAGCTATGCAACAACAGCAGGAATGGTGTGACAGGTGAAGGAGAAAATGATGCTGGCTTTTCCTTGCCCTCGCTTTGCCTTCCACTGAGCAACATTTCATTTGTTAAACATAACGATGCTCTCTTAGTGTGGGGTGAGCTGTGAAGTAATTCCACTGGGACTTTCTGTTGCAGAAAACGTTACATGATAAATTTAGTAGGCCCTATTTTTTCTCCCTGGGTTCTTATTGCATCAGAACTAATTTGAATTGATTCTCCTAAATATTCAGTGTTAAGCATTGTTTTTTTTTTTTAGCAGTTATGATTTACAGTTAAAAGAATTGTTTAGTGTCGACAATCTGCCCTTACATAAATATTTAAATATACTACAATTTATATGGCAGATTAACTTCTTTGCTAATCTGCTAAGCTTAACTAAGCGTAATTAATTTAAATGAGTAATCAAAAGAAGCGAGCCGACAAAGGATTTGTTCTTGCTTAATGCAAATAATCAAAATTGAACAGTCAGGGATGGTTTGTAAACAGGGTTACCAGCATGTTTTCCTTGTAAGTTCCAGATCTGCATGAATCAGCACATTTAAAAGTTGTAAAAAAAAACTGCGAAGTGGGGCTCGTCAAAAAAAGTTAAAAAATATTAATGACTTAAAACATTTAAATTCAAAACCTCATGATATAACACAATGCTCAACACTAATACTTTCAAACTCAATCTATTGCTCCGTATTACAGAAGATTTAAGTCTCTGTTCTGATATCATGACTAGCTGTTACTGTGGACAGTTAACCATAAGGAGTGAGTCATCATTAAATCATCTTTGAAATTCATCATTGCAATTCTGCCTCTGCACAAAACAGCTCCATTGCCTTAACTGAATAAGAAGTGTGGAAAGACACCAGCTGTAGCCATCTTTAAATAACATCTCCTCAGCTTTATATAATGCATTTGTGTGTCGGTTTAATGAGAAAGAAGAGGGTGGTTAACACACAACAAAAAACATGGTGTTATTTAGCATCTGCTTAAACACACTGCATATTATTTAAGATAAATGAAGACATAATTTTCACAGAATTCAGAACATTTGCATCTCCAGTTTTTTTTTTTTTTTTTCCTCAGGTCAGAGAAAGTGGGCTCTAACCTACAACAACACACATGAAAACATAACTTCGATGGATTAAAAATGTTTATTTAGTAGTTTAATAAAATGAAAGCATAAGGCATTTGCCATACTATTAACAAGCTAATTTATGTATTATGTAGCAATGCTACAACCTCACTGCTGGAAGATTTGGTTTTACTAATAGGTCTGCTGTGTTAATGATGCTACTGTTAATAACACCAACATTAACCCTCGCCATTAAGCTATGCAGTACTCTGGTGGAATGAACTGCATTTATTTCTACTAAAACTACATTTATGTGCTCTTTGAGAGTAAGATTCTACACAAAATCCCAAACTAAATAATTTAAAAAAGAAACAATGAATGTCTTAGTATTTATCTATCTATCTACCTATTTATTTATTTATTTATTTATTTATTTATTTATTCGTTTATTTGAAGATAGGCATGTATTTTTTTCTGAAATCAGCTGCATATATTTATTACATGCAGGATATTTTATTTATATTTTGTCAACATTTTAAACATGAATTCTATGAACCATTTTTTTTGTTGTTGTTTCTATAGACATTGGAAGATATATATTTAAGGGGCCAAGCAATAAAGATGTATAGGCCCCCTATTGTTATTCTACCGTTTTAGATTTCAACCTTTCGAGACAAGTTCAACTCACCTTATCGCATCAATTTCCACTTCATTAGATTTTCCTTCATACTGGATTTTGTGAAAAACTGTTTCCGGCTCCAACAAATTTTGTCCAATTACCACAACATTTTGTAAACATCTTCTTCAGAGTAAGTCTCATAAAAGTATTTTAAAAGAATATTCCAAGCAGTTTTCAAGTAATGTACCAACGAGTCTGATGGCGAAGCCACTAAACAGGAAGTTGAGGCTGTATCTCAGCAACAACTTTGCACAGAGACAGAAAACCTGGTGGGCACCTTCAGGTCCATGTTTTCCTTCAGGTCAAAGCTGAAGCTTTGAAACAAATTTCATGACAGCACCACTTACTGGCCAAAAGTTACAATAACGTGCCAAAACGTGTCTTCACCAAATTTGGCTCACATCATCTTGAGATATTACACATAGTATGAATGAAACTTCAAATCACTTTCGAATCCCTTTGCCTAAAATTATGGCTTTGCTTTCTGCTGAGGGAACAATTGTAGTGCATCAATTGTAGTGTAGAGTAAGGGTGTTTCGCCACCGAAAATGCAGTTTTTTTTTTTTTTCATTTTAACGAATTCTAGTTGTTTATTCATTTTCATATGGTTCATTTACATGTGATTCATTTTCATGTGATTCATTTTCATGTGATTCATTTACCAGTGACTCATTTACATGTGATACATTTTCATGTGATTCATTTACCTTTTCTCTTCTATCCTCCCTTCCCTTTCCCAAATATTTCATTGAGAAGAAAAAAAAAAAAAAATTGAGCAACACAGCAGTAAACATTCAAAGGCCTTTTTTCTTGTTATACTACAAAGGAAAACAAAATTAAAAGTACCGAAAACCCTTATCTCAAAGAGTAAAAGTCCCCTACTGACTTCAAATCTGATAAATAGTCTGTGCACATTAACAAATATAATGTCCTTACCTTTTAAAAACTTGTAACAAATAATATAACACAGTGTAAATCCTCACATTCATTCTCTAATTGAGTCACAGTCGCAGTGAGAGACTTGATAGTAGTCTTCATGTGAACTATATCATCGGTGCAAGCGGAGAGAGCATGCTCCATTTCCCCAACAGTACCTTTCAGTGTTGATATGCTAGCCTCGGTAGCAAATTTATCACTAGCCAGCTGTGTTTTCATGACCTGCAGGTCAAGCTGGATAGCAGACAGCACATCCCTGAACATCTCCTGGAACTCCATTTTAAAAATATCGGCAATGTCCTTCTTCAGTGAAACCAGCAACTCAAGCTTGAGTGCGGCAAATTCAGGGTCACCGCTCTGGGGACGCGGATTCAGGGGGAGAAGGGGACTCGCTCACGCCGCGCACACTAGTTCTCAGTCATGTCTGAATGCTACCACGGGTTTTCGAGTTTTTTCCAGACATTTTAACGTGTCACAAAGTTAAAAGTGCAAACAAGGAAATGAAGTAGAAGAAGTCAACATATAATAAATGACCAAAAAGCGCTAATTAATTCTAATTCGAAATGACAAAATCGAAATCAGAAGGAGCCTCCAACTTCGCGTCTTACTCCATCGAACTCCGTGCACATAGTTTGTATGTTCTCTCCATGCTTTGGGGGTTTCCTGGGATAGACTGCAGGCTCTCCATGACCCTGTGTAGGATAAGTGGTACAGAAAATCGCGTTACCAAGCCTTCATTCTGTGTTCTTGTTTACAGATTTTGATCTTGTTCCCAGTTTCTGGGTTTCCATATATTGCCTTTGTCTTGTTTACCTTTGTTTGCCGATCCCCTGAACTTTGTCTGTTTATGACCACATATATTGCCTTTCAATTTGGATTTATCTGCCGTCTCTTACTACACTTGTATCCATCTCTCAAACTCATTAAATGAGTATTATTATTAGTAGTGCCGATACGCTCCACACTCAGAGACCCACCGGGGCCATGTGTGTGAGTGCATGTTCTCCGGTGTGTCCTCCGTACTGGCCTCCCCATCAAACAGCATGGTAGGTATTGCAAGTAAATTCCTAGTTAATGGGTGCATAAGTATGTATGTATTCTGTGATACTACCTGCCAGGTGTACCTTGCCCAGCTTCCTGGATAGGCTCCAGGTTCCCGCGACCCTGAAGCAGAAAAGCGGAAGATGGATGGATGATATTATTAGTATTACTATTAATAATAACAACAAATACTAATACCAACAAAAACAACAACAATAATAATAATAATGAATAATGTTTTTTTTTCCGCTTGTGACTACATTATTTTATTACTCATTCTTTTTCCATTCTGTACCCTGAATATTCAGGCAGAACATAGCAACAGCATACAAATGGAGGAAGAAATGCAATTGGGAAACTGGTGTTTAAGTGATTGATAAACAGCCAGGACAATCCGCCTACATTTGAATGGGAGTGGACACTGCTGACATTTATATGCTTCTGCTTTAAAGCTTTCTCACTGCTCAATTAGTTCATTCGTTTGAAGCTTTACAGCAAAACTACTCCAAAGCGAGGGCGAAATGTCAGCCATCAAAGAGGCCCGCTGAAAGAAACATGACAGAATAGCTGCATCAGATCGCCGATTGTATGAAAAATGCAGTTGGGGAAAAAAAAAATTTGGTGACAAGAAAATTCCTAGAGGGAGCCTTAGCATGTGTGATTGACTGCAAAGCAGAATGCCCATAGGCCATTAGTGCCTTAGCGCGGCCTTAATATTTATGACCGTCCTCTCGATTCCTTCACAAAGGGGCTTTTAAACGGCATCATTAAAATCGAGCACTTCATGCAGCAGGCGATAGCTGCGAGGGCCTACACGGCAAAAGGCAATCAACAGCAAGCCAGAATCCGCATTATCCTCTGATGGAGTTCCTTTTTAAAGAGCTCTTGTGGATTTCAAACACACAGCACCATATATATGCTCTAAAAGTCCTTTATTCTTTAGAGTCTTACATCCAGCAAAGCAGCAATGAAACTAAATTAACTATAAACAGCATGCAAAGACCTTGACCAAGGAATAACACACCTGGGGGTGTGCTGTTACAGGAAAATAATCCATGATGGAATAGTGTATTGTGACCTGACACACCTGATACATTATAAACATGTAAACATCATCCCTCAATAGTCTCTCACTCTTGTCCAAGAAGTCCTTTCAGGTGGAAAACTTACTGAGTCATACTCACTGATACCGGAGACTCCTTCCATAAATGTTAAATCAACGTCTCGATACAGAACATTTGTTTCATCATATAACTGACTATACATTTTTAGTTGTTAAATAACACATTTTTAAAATTAGTTCATTATTAGTCTTAAAGTAAATTATCTGGATCATCCACCATACAAGTCCCTGTGAATGATCTGTTACTATACAAACAATAGTACAATATTAGAACATCAATATAAAGCTGAGAGAAAATAATGCCAATTAGGCTGAAATCATAAGAAGCCGTATTTCTAAACTTTGTTACAAGTAGCCAGGGGTCACCCTCCCTACTGTGCGAGCCATCATTTGAGAAAAAAAATACTATTTGTTAAAACTGATTTGTTATTATTACAGAGGAAATTAACAGCTCATTTGAAAACAGGTATTATTTTCACCAACTTGTTCTCATCAATAAGCAGTGAGGTGAAACACACAAATGTCGTGTATTCCTCCTGTTCTCGCCCTTCCCTTGCTTTAGAATGCCGACACATGGAGGAAGAAACTAGTGCCAAGCAGCAGGCTAATAAAAGCTCCTGTGAGCTTGTGCATTGTTTTAATTAACACAATCTTCAGTGCTAATCATCTTGATGAGTGGTTGCACAGAGCAACGTTCCTGTCCACAGAAACACACAGATACACACACATCCCTTAAAAAAAAACAAAAAACTGATTAACGAGACTGTTTATCCCTATCAAGGAATCTCTTGGTTTTACAGGGTGTCAGGGACCAGGACAGCAAAGTTGCAATCATTAAAGCTAAACCAAGGTGAGAGGACATTTCCAATTGAATTTTAATTGTGTAGCACTTTCCACAATCGAGCGTTTCAGGAAGCAGCTTTACAGAAATCTAGCTACAGATTAATACATTTTATGTAAACATATAAAACATTTCCTGTGTTAAGTCAGTTAGTCAAAAATCTAAATAAAAATGCGACAGCTAAATCTTAATAAAATAAGAGACAGGTTTATTTCAGCTTCTATTTACCGTATCAGATTTTCAGTTTGTCAAAAGTTTGCGTACACTTTTCTGTTAGTGTTTGATGGCTTTGTCTTTTAATTGCTTGGAATTTCCACAAGCTTGTCACAATACAGGATTTTTTGCTTATGACAGAACTGGTGAATCTCAGTCAGGTTTGTGGGCCTCCTTGCTTAGACACAGTTGTTCAGTTCAGGCCACAAAGTTCCTATGGGATTAAGGTCAGGCCTTTGTGATGGCCACTCCTAAACGTGCACTTTGCTGTCTTTAAGCCAGTAACTTTGGGCTTGCTTAGGATCATTGTACTGCTGTAAGACCCAGTGGCCACCAAGTTTTAACTTTCCAACTGATGCCTTCCTTATGATGCCATCTACTTTCTGAAGTGCGCTAGTCTGTTTTACAGCAAAACACCTTCACAATATGATGCTGCCACCCTAATGTTTCACAAGTAGGATGGTGTTCAAAGTGAAATAAATCTGTCTCTAATTGATTTTTCAGAGTGACTACTGATGAGAACAAAGTAGATGCCCTAATTCACGTACCAAATGAAATGTATGGGTATCGCATTAGTGAATTAGATGCAGATGCAGAACATAAGTGAAAGGTTTAATAAAGTATCCAATAAAAAGCACGACACAAGACTTACATGGAACAAAGGTGAGCATAACGTGATACATGAAGACAGAACAAGCAACGCAAGACAACTTGTGCAGTGCAGAATGAGACTATATATAACCACACCAGTGCTAAACATGAAACTGATGAACTGAGACATGTGACATGGTGCAGTGGCCGATGGGGAACATAGTTTCTAGTCCTTCTCCAATATTACATGGCAGTGGGTTACATGAACTGTGTAGAGTTTTTGACTCAGATTGACTATTTCTAGCAATATCCTAGTGTATATAAAGTTTTGTATATAAAGATGTAGAGACGACAGTGGTGCAGGCCAACTGCCTGAGACCACATAAATAAGAACACCTGAGAGGAACAAGACTCTAAATAGAAGTCATTTTCTTCTGTCGAGTAATTAGAGTAAAGGTAAACAGAACTGAGTGTGTTAAAATGAGGTTCAGTATGAGTATATTGTAAATATTAGTCCTGAGATAATGATGAGCACAGGACATTCTTTGCAATAACAGCAGTCGTTCTTAGAATACATTTGGTCCTTCTGTAGTTTGGAATCTGTTCACAAGTACAACAGAAGTCCTGAAGGTTCACAGAGGCACACCTTTATTTTTTTTAAAGGTAGACTCTCTTCACTTTTCCAGATAAAATATACACAAATATTACAAATAGCATTCGCAGTTTAATACCTGACTGAGTTACTGGCCGTTTTCTAATAAAGACTGAAGACTTACCTCTTCACCTTGTGCCATAAAATTGCAGACATAGGGATTCAGACCTCAGAGACCTCATAACACCAGAGGACACATCATCTTCGTCAGAAATGAATTCAATTACTTTAAAGTGAGCTGTAAATGTAGCAGATTTTCAAATGGTGGATGTGTTTACAGATTAGTCATTTGAAAGCATTATAAAGAAGCCTACGCCGTACACACATTGTACATGGTCATGAAATTGTAATACAGTATATCATCAGGTGGTGTTGACACCACACCGTCACACCCATATGTGCTTGGTGGACATCTTATTCCAAAACTTTAGGCATTTATATAGATCTGGTCCTTTGCTGCTATAGCAAACTGCACTCTTTTGGGAAAGCTTTCCATTCGATTTGGAATGTGGCTGTGGAGATTTCTGCTTATTCCGCCACAGGGGGATTAGTGAGATTGGGTACTGATGTTGAGCACAGTCTGCGCTCCAAATCTGCATAAAGGTGTTGAGATCAGGGTTTTGTGGAGGTCACTCGAGTTCTTCCACTGTAACCTTGGCAAACGATGTCTTCATGGAGCTCGCTTTGTGTACAGGAGCATTGCCATGCTGGAACAGTGTTAGGGCCTCTTAGCTCAAAGGAAAATCTACAGCATACAAAGACATTCTAGACAATCGTGTGCTTCGAACTTTGCCTTATATACATATGGGTGTAATGCTCAGGTGTCTACATTCATTTGTCTATATAATGTGTCTCATGGCTTCATTATATTGTGTGCACAATCAACTGTCAGCGCACATAAAATACTACATAAAACTATACAGTTGAGTTGATATTGTGCAAGAAAAATGGGTTTAAATGGAAGGTCAGAATTGAGTGGAAATGTCTGAGCAGCACGTAATTCCATGGTTACATCTGAGGTCTGAATAGCGCAGTGTGAGATCTCGGTATTTAATCCTAAGTACTTCAACGTAACTCTGAATAAGAATTGAAGTACTTTACTAAGCACTTGAGGATAAGTTTTTGAATAAAGCACTAATAGAAGCACAATGCACTTCTGTATCTGGATAAGGATGTCTATTAAACACTATACCTGTAAGAGTAAGTGTATGTTTATTTATAGGATATAAATGGGAAGAAAAAAAAAAAACACACAAGGCCTCTCTTCTTTTTTATATCTGTTATATCATTTCTGTAAAACAAAATGTTACATAAGGTAACACTAGATATCAGAGACAGCTGTACTTCTGCAAAAGTGTAAAGATTTCAAATTCAGCGTTTGTTTGTCCATTTAAATATAATTTAAGATGTTAGTCCTTAAACTCAGACCATGCATTATTAAATACAGTAAGAGGGAATGAAAGGAAGATAAAAAAAAAAAAAAGTTGTATATGTTTGCACAGGAAACATTCTGAGCTGGTGTTTATTACCCAGTTTGGATCTCCATAGAATTATTCATGCACTTCATCAGAAAGGGGGGAAAAAATGCTATGGCCCAGTTCTTGTAAAACACTCACACCCACACAATCATCCGGAAGCTTTAAGACCGTGTGGGCTTGCATAAAGGACTTCTTCCTCCCACTGCCTTCACAAAGAAAGAGAAATCAATCCAGCTCAAAGAGCCATCATGGCCATCACGGCTCCTTTCCCTCTCATCATTCCCATGCAGTCAGAGATTACTCTGGGCCCTGGAGGGACATTGCTTCTCTCAGTGTGTATGTGTATGTGTGTGTGTGTGTGTGTGTGTGTGTGTGTGTGTGTGTGTGTGCCAGAGAGCAGTAGAGTCTATGATTTGTGTGGCAGAGTAAAGGGGAAGTTGAAAATAGTGTATACATGTGCCTGCTCCATGTAATGAGTGCATACGCGTCTAAGTTTTTACCTCCTACCTTCCTGAGCCGAATCACAGGCCACCCACTTTCCCTCATGTCTGCAATGATAACCCTCTGAAAAAAAAAAAAAAATCAGATCTGAGAGTGATTCATGAAGCCGGTTTCATCTTCCTCCTCTCGCTCATGGACGATCCGAGTGGCGACGGGAAATTGAAAGCTTCCGCTGGCTGGCAGCTGCTCCTGGCGTTAGACAGGGTATGCAATGGAAATCCATTTTAAACCATGTTTATGAGGTTTGGAATATGAGGCAAAGTAGGGATCTCATCATTATAAGATACACAACACACACACACACACACACAGTCGAGTACAGATTGAGCTAATGTGAATGGAAACATAAAAGCTTTATTTGGAACTCAGGCTTTTACTCTCTGTCTGATCTATGTGCACTTTTTTGCCAATTCCCATCCCCATGATTGTGTGTGTGTGTGTGTGTGTGAGTGTGTGAGTGCACGTCTGCTGGTTTTTGATTAAATCCGGGGCAAACGCCACCACACTGCACAAAAGTAGAGGCAACAGCAAGGAAATCTTTCAATCTGTCGTTGTGGCATGATAATAAAAACCCATCCATCAGACCTATATTGGCAGGAACAAATTGGTTTGGGGAAACAAAGCGGCTTGGGTTTGCTTGTATGGCTTTTTTCGTCTCTCTCTCTCTCTCTCTCTCTTTCTCTCTCTATCTTTCTTTCTGTGTGTGTACATTAGTGTGTGTATTAGTGTATGAGTCTGAGAGTCTGAGTGAGTGCATGTCTATGTGAACCCATTTAAAAATGGCTTGGAAAGGCAGCAGAGGCATAAAGCGTCCCTTGCCAGAAAGGAGAATAAAGCTTTGAATTTGCGTCGGCAGCGGCAGAATGCAAAGCGGTCATGCCAGCTTAGCCCATAGTGCAAGCGAGCTCCATGCGTGAGACTGGAACATCATAATTTCTCCCGTTTCTTATGAATCACATGCCCAAGAAAAAGAAAGAAAGAAAAAAAAAACACCATAAGAAATAAAGTGGAGTAATGAATTCTAAAAAAATAAAATCTATCTGTACAAAAGAGCTTTTACAGTGGACAAATAGCCTTTCACACATGACTACACACACTGTGGCTGTAATTGCTCTCAACTGGTCCTCTATTAAATCCCATCAAATCCTTTGAGAGTAACACCTTCAAACGTCTGATCAATACAGATACAGTTAATCCACAGGTTTTAGAAAGTCACAAATGTGTAAGCGTCACAATGAGGCATTGTGATCATGAAACACAAGCATGTGAGCTTTTCTTGGGTAAAAAACAAACAAACAAATATGACGCTTGTACCTTTTCTTTTTTTCAGCTGTGCTTCACTTTGGACCTGTTCAGGGTTTTCAAAAGAAAATGAAAATCCTGTGAGACTTCGGACGTTTCATAGAAATAAATATCTACATCAAAATATCAGCAATCTCAAGAGGAAGAGGATCGTTTCTCACTCACCATTTTCCAGCAAAGGTTGGTGTAATATTAATGAGAAACGCATTGTAGAAGAAGGAGACAGCAAACAATGGACTCAAAGTCACAGAATACGACATAGTTGTGATGAGTTGTGGCAGAGAGTTGAACGATCTCTAATATGACCAGCGTGATGGTCTTGGTTGTGGTGTTGGAAGAACGGTTAAAGCTTTGGAATCCGATCTGTTTGAGTAGAGTGTACTGATTAGGAGGTGGGGATGCTGGGCAGGCTAAAGCACTGCTGCATCTCTCTCTTTAGATAGAACTGAAGTCCCAATGCAAAACTATCATCAGGTAACCAGCATGCTGAGGAAATACATTTAATTTACAAGAGCCAACTCTAACTCATTAAGAAATTAATCTTGAATACAGATTACATGTTAAGATTAATATCCATCCATTTTCTATACCGCTTGTCCTACACGGGGTCGCAGGGGAGCTTGGAGTCTATCCCAAGGAAGGACAAGGAAGGTAACACCCTGGATGGGGTTCCAAACCACTGCAGGACACAATCACATACGCATTCACACACTATGAACAATTTGGAAACACAAATCAGCCCACAATGCACGTCTTTGTGACTGGAGGAGGAAACCGGTGTACCAGGAGGAAACCCCCGGAGCACAGGGAGAACATGCAGACTCCGTGCACACAGGTCAGAGGCAGGATTTGAACTCCCAAACCGATTGTGCGAGGCGATTGTGCTAACCACTAAGCCACCATGCCTCCTTCTGTGTCTCCCAAAGATTAATATATGGGTGGATTGTTCCCTCCTTCCATAATTCTTACTGCATGTCAGACAAACCACATCCCTTGTTTTTTTGCCAACCCAATAAAGCTTAACACGCTACCACTTGGTCAGACAGGCACTCCAACTGCTTTCCGCTTTATCAGCCTACAGCACAGGCCGAAAAGCTGGAAACATGCCCTGTGGATGATCTCGCCAAACCACCAAATCCAGCCTCATATTTCAAAGCCAGGCATGCTAACCGAACAAACTCATTCCCACATCCCAGAGAGTCTCGATTCCAAGAAAGTAAAGGTATGAATTGCAGCTACACCCTTCTCTCGCTCTGTTCTATCCATATCTTTTCTACCCATGATGTACTTTTTTCTCTTGTTTTATCATGTTTATTTTTCTTTCCCATCTGTCATCCTCTCTCTCTCTCATGCAATATCACTCACACTTTCACCTCTACCACATTTCCTCATATTGCTACATGTGTGCCTCTATGTGCCAATGCATCACTGTCATATGAACATCTGGTTAGTAAAGCAAGACACAATACATATGCGTGGGGTAAATCCTATTATGTGCGCCTCAACATGGACGGCTAGTGTTCTAGCATTCTCTCCTGAGTAAACGGACAGCTTTCTGCAATGTCCATTGTAGCTGATCACGTTTTGTTAGGGGGAATGCCAAACAAATTATTTATATTATACACAGTACTGGTGCCCTGCGATGGACTGGCACCCGTGCAGGGTGTACCCCGCCTTGTGCCCATTGCCTCCTGGGATAGGCTCCAGGTTCCCCGCCACCCTGAAAAGGAATAAGCGGTAGAAGATGGACGGATGGATGGATGGATGGATGGATATACTGTACCATGCGGAAGTTTTAGGCATATGCAAAGAAATGCTGTAGAGCAAAGATGCCTTCAAAATAATGAAATAAAATGTTTCTATAATTAAAAAAAAAATAGCAGCAACAGTAGTAAATGAAACATAGTCAATATTTGGCGTGACAAAAAAAATTATAGTATAATATAGAATAAATTGTTATATGATTTCTTATGTAATATGTGGCTTTCTTTAATGACATACAAACATTTCTCTGTAACATTTAATTTTATTGGTATACCGCCTACCTTCTCCCCGGATGGGCGTGAATGGTGGTGATATACACACATTGTCACAAAGCAGCTATACAGAAATCCTGATCTAGACTCTGATCACTAATGGAAAATCTGGTGAAAAATACTCCCAGAGACGACAACCTTCCGAGGAACCGAGGAGCTAAACAATACTGCACAATTTAAAATTCTCCATACATCTAACACACCCCACCCAACACATAAAGGGGTTTTTTATTAAACACAAAACATAATAGGGGGGAAGAAAAAAAAAAAAAAAAAAAAAACCTCTCTATGATTGGATTAGACCAGTCACAATGTTCAAGGTGACTATGGTTACAGAATTGCTTCATGAACAATGACTCATATATTTAAAATAATCATGCTACAGTATATTTGGTGTGATGTTCCAGCAATAATAATCATCTCTATTCAAAAATGTTATTTACCAAATTTTCCTAATTCCAGTCTATACTTGCATTTCTCCATGCCTCTTGAGACACTAGTCTCTAGCTACTGCAGAGACCCTGGAGCACCAAAGCTCATACTATTGTCTATTACATTCCCTCTTCTTGTCATTATCATACCAGGAACCACCTGGAACATTCCGGAAACGAGACAGGAATGTGCCAGACATCTCATTCAACACTTCGTAATGGAGATCTCAGACCCAGAGCATGAAAGGAGAATATAAGATTCCACAAACAGTGTGAATTTGTTTGGGTTTATTGCTGGGTGTTGTGTTGTGTTGCAGCTCTCTAAGGAGATGCCAAGCTTTATGCGGTTTTGACGTGGCTTAATTAGCTGTTTTCCCAGGACGAGGTTGCCAGGAGAGCCACCTGTACCACCTACACCTAAAAACAGCTGTGCCGTGATGTCCCTTTTTTACTGTGGCCCTTGCTGAATACACTCTTAATGTTCTACACGATGGGGATTGAGTGGCATTTAGACGGAGAAGGGCACACAACAACAGCAGACGTGCTGGCATGTAGATATGCAGGCAAACACAGGCAGCCTGTTCACACATACACACACACACACAACCAGTGAGCAATCATACACTTCTGACACACACACACACACACACACACACACACACACACACACACACACAAACTCACATTTTCTAATTTACGCAGTCTCACGTACAGCCCCATGTGATCAAATAGGTATTAAAGATATACGATATACACAATATAACTCCAGACCCATCTCTTGTACTGTATATTCTTATAAACAACAACAACAACAACAGAAAAAAAAAACCTTGGATAATTCCTTTTGGATTTTCACATTCCTAATATGGTCATGTTTTCCCCTGTGTCCGGTTATTGACTCTTACCTCTTATCGACTTTTTCACCTTCTCATTTCAAGCTACTTCTGAATCAGTTTTTACTACTGAACTGCTTAGTTACACTTTTTCATCTATCTTCTGCGAGTTTTGTGAGATTAGATTAATTATATCAATATATTAAATCTTGCAGGAATGCACATGGTTTTCTCTCACACATGTAAGTCTTTATGCTACTTGTCAAGGATTTGTAGGGGTGCCAGATGTAAGTGCAGATGTTTATTGTCTAAAATGCATACCAACAACTAAAACTGTGAAAACAAGAACCATAAAGCTAAAGGCAAAGAAGATCCAAGGCAGACTCTGAACGAGACTATGGTACACACAGCAACACATTCTTAAAAGCCTTGCTCAAGGGCCCAGTACTGACCGCTAGACGATGCTAGGATTTGAGATCTTACCTTCCTGCAGGTTTCATCTCCGACCAAAATCAAACACACCTGTTTGTGTTGATCAAGTACTTCTTAAAGAAACGATTAGATGGTCAGGTGTGCACAATGATGGTTGGAGTTAAAGTCTTCAGGAAGGTAGATCTCCAAGAACAGTGTTGAGGAACATGGCTTTTACATACACGGGTATGGCTGTATGGCCATCAGTGAAATGGTCTACTCAGTCCAGTAGCTTTTCTTTGTTTACAAAAAGCATGTTGGTTCATTATAAAACACAGCAGCTTATGTGCCATGAACACTCAAAGAGGGTGATGCAAAAGTGCAGCTGATTACATATTCCACTTGATGTAGTAAACACACGGTATTTAATGGGCGTACGTTTTTCACATGCTTTGTACGTCTCCTAAAACCAGCTATTCATCTGCAGCATGCATGCTCCTCGGAGCTTCATATTCAGTGTATCCAGTGTTGCACATGAAAGCTACGATAAAGGCTACCCCTTCCCCATTAGAAGATGTTGTGTAGATCTGGCAACCGTCGTCATATTCCATACTGTAGCGCCCACATCACAGACGTCTTCACATCAGATTCTTCAAATTTATGTAGAAGTCTTTGCGACAGTGCTAAGTTTTTAAATGTTACATGAGCAGCCGGAAATGAAATAGAGTTTAATTAAAGACCTCAGTACAAAGTAGATAGGTAATTCTGTTGATAGTAGACTTTTCATTACAGCCTTAATTTTGTGAAAACATTGTTTATTAACACAATTATCTCCTTCTTGTTGAACTTGCATTTAGTCTTTAGCTGTGAGAGTCTTGATTACCCTTTCCACCATTTTAAAGCAGCCTTTCTTAAGCACATTTTCTTTGCTTTCCTTGTTTTTCCAATTACTTACTTGTTTTATTCATTTATTGTTTTTTTCCCCTCTGCAACCCTGTCTTTCTGTGTTGTAAGTTCCTGTGAAAAAAATGTATAAATACTTACCATATACATTCTAGCAGTTATCCCGAGGTATTTATAAATGTTTTCCTCTGACTTGTATAAAACTACTAACTCAGGAGAAGTGGCCTTGAGATTATTCCTGTTTGGGGAAGATTAGGGAATAGTAAAGGAGGTTAAAATGCCCATGAAGCATTTAGCTATGGCCCAGAAAACAAGCTGGAGACTTGGAAGTCTGTTAGAAAATGTTATACGGTGCAAATCTTAGTGCAAATATGTTCTAAATCGTTTGTATACAGCAGAACTTTATCTAATCTGATGATTCATATTTCAGTGGGTTTTACTAAAATGTATCTGAAGCTGGAAGAAGAAGAATAAGAAGAAGAAGAAGAAGAAGAAGCAGAAAGAAGAAGAAGAAGTGAAAGAGAGGATTTATTTATTGAACTGATGTTTGGTTTGAACACTGATTTTTTTGTTTGTTTATGTTTTTTTATTTTTTTAAAGTCAATTCACCTCCACATGGAGTTTGCATGTTCTCCCTGTGCTTCAGGGGTTTCCTTAATGGTACTCAGATTTCCTTCCCGAGCCCAAAGACACATTGTAGGATAATTGGGTTTTCCAAATTGTCCATAGTGTGTGAATGGGTATGTGAATGTGTGTGTGATTGTGCCCTGAGACGAGTTGGCAGCCCTCCAGGATGTTCCGTGCCTTGTGCCCCAGGGAGAGGCTCCAAGCTCCCGGCGACCCTGTGTAGGATAAACAGTATGAAAAATGGATGGATGGATGGATGGATGGAAGTCAATAAGTCAAAATAGTTCTGACAGTGTTTTGGTGGGCAAACAGCAAAACAAACAGAATAGTACAAGAAAAACATAAATTTACATGGGAATCTGTATATTTTAGGAAAGTTTTGGTCCTATGGTGACCTGGAGTAATTCTATCATTTACAGGAGCTCCACTGTAATTTTATTGTCTGTGTTTAATGTCTGTGTTTTCTTCATCTTTACAGATCAATATTTATTTTTCTTTACAGATCTGCTATTCGATGAAGGGGTCAATTTACATTTTGTGGCCTAAAGTATGTGGACACCTGACCATCATACTCATATGTGCTTGTTGAACATCCCATTCCAGATTTTGTCTTTCTTTGTTGCTATAATAATCACCACTTTTCTGGGAAGGTTTTCCACTAGATTTTGGGGTGTGGCTGTGGGGATTTGTGTTCATTCAGCCACATGAAGATTAGTGAGATCAGGCACTGATGTAGGATAACGTTGGCCTGGGGTGCAGTTGTTGTTCCAGTTCACCCCAGAGGTGCATCGTCATGTTTGGGCCTCTTAGTTACAGTGAACAAAAATTATACAAAGCCATTCTATACGCTTTTGTGCTTCTAATTATGTGGCAACATTTTGAGGAATAACCACACACGGTCGTGATGATCAGGTGTCCACCTACTTTTGTCCATAGAGTGTACATGCAGGCAATGTTACAGGGATAGTCTATATTCATTAATAAATATAAATAACCACAGGGAACACAGGAATACAGAAGCATGAAGGCATACAGTACATACAATCTAATAACAAGCAAACCATGGAATGAGAGATGGAGACAGGACCAAAGAGAAACCAACATGAACATGAGCACATGGTGAGCTGTTTATTCTGGATAATTTATTCATTTTTGGTTAAGTCATTTGTATGCATATCCAGTGCTTTCACTATGCACGGTGATAAACTGGAGTTCTTATGCAATCCAATATTCAGTTCTGCTTTTTTTTCCCCTGTGTTTTATAAATGATATACACAGCACATAATCTTGTATTTTATTTTTTACATCTACTTACATCTACTGTGTTATTATTTAACTCACTTCCTTATTATTGGAGCTCTGCCACTTAAGAATTCCAGACTTTTTATCCCTGTGTAAACTGTGATTAAACTGGAACGAATCAAAATATAAATCTAAATTGAATCACTTCCTGAATCAGGGGAAAAAAAAAAATAAGATGAATGCCTTGACAGAGTATCAACTTCCTTGATATGTGTCACATAACTTCCTCTCCATACTGCCTACATTGGGAGTAGATTATCAGTAGAGCGATCCTGAAGGCTGATTAAAGTGGGGATTATAATGACAGATATAGGTATAAAGCCACTTTATATTCACATGTACAAGAATTTTCTGCAGCGTTTCATTTTGTAAAAATAAATGAAAGAGTTGTATAGGTGTAGCTGTATGTTGTAGATGTATGGGCAGCTATGGATCAGGTGGTAGAGCGGAGTGGCAACTAATCGTAGGGTTGGCGGTTCGATTCTCAGCCCACGTGACTCCACATACCGAAGCATCCTTGGGTAAGACACTGAACCCCAAGTTGCTCCCGATGGCAAGTTAGCGACTTGCATGGCAGCTCTGCTAGCATTGGTGTGTAAGTATGTGTGAATGGGTGAATGAGACACAGTGTAAAGCACTTTGGATAAAAGCGCTATATATAAGTGCAGACAACTTATGTAGCTGCTGCTTCCTTTCAAATAATTATGTATGGAGACTTTTCCATCCTGTGTTAATTGCCATGTGGATGTGAGAGGTTTTCACAGTGGAGATAAAATAAATGATCACATTTGTGAAACAGTGAAAAACAATCTTGTCAGAATAGGTTTTGAAGTCAAAGCTCTGAATTCATTACCTGTAAGTCTCACATTTGATGCCAAAGAATGTGACAACAAATACCAAAAAGGAAAGTCAAATCTGAAGTCAAATGACTAAAGCGAGTTTAAGCTTTGATGTGTGGTTGAATTAGACCGACTGGATTCTGTGATGAAAGTTTAAGAAGATTAAGAGAACAGTTTGAATGCAAGCGCTAGTTCATTTGGAACATGGGAAATTGGTGCGGTGACCTTATCAAGCAAAGTGTGTTGACTCATGCCTTGAAAGTCTGCCTGATTCTTACGCTCGATATGACTTCTTTTCTGTCACTCCCCTGAACTAACCGCTCAAGGTGCCTTGCTTCTTGTTTTTTTCCTCCTCCCTTCTTTTCAGAGGATGCGTATCCCACGGTTCCTTTGGAAGCTGAGCTGTTTGTGGTAACGACTGCATGAGGAGAGTCATTTGTTCCTTTCGCCAACTAATCAATGTCCCCAGAGCTACCAATAAAGAGAGTGAAGTGTCCTCTAAAGGTTATGTACCTATAGGGCCGGTGTGTGCGTTTATTGAATTAACACATAACGCACACACATAATACTTAAACTGTTGTGATATGACCTTGCCTTGAGAAAGTTTTAAGTGTAGAAGAACTTCCATTTGAAGGACAAGGAAGGCTGTGTTTTGTCAGATGATTTTTTTTTTCTCCATTATATAAAATCTTAAAAAAAAAAAAAAAATAGAGATCATCCCACATCCATCTTCAAAGATTATTTCCTGACAGGGTCAACACGCCATTGGATTTAAAGTCAATAAAAGATCAGGATGTATATTATCTTTTATACATTATTTATTTAGTTTCCAATTTCTCTGAATTTTGCTTTGTCCAGAGCCCACAGTCATGTCCTGGGGTGAAAAGACATATCCGTCTCTTAACTGAATCAAATAAATCCAGAGCTTAAAACAAGAAAGGACTTCTTTCTTGATGGAACAATGATTCTAAAACAATATTTCACTGAAGTGTCCAGAAGACTGGATGAACCTGAAATAGACACTCACATGTTCATTTCCTTGTGCATTCTTCTTTTATCCAATCAGAATATAATCTAAATATGTATAAAATGAAGGTCTTCCATTTCCTCTGTGATGTAGCATGAGCAACATTTTGAAAAGACATTGATTGGCTTCATCTGTCTCATAGGAATTATGTGCTAGCATTCAACGTCCTTGGTTGGAAGCTGTTAGCTGATGAAGAGAGCTGGGGTTAGGAAACAGGCAAACACCCAAATTGGGAGAAAATATGGTTGAGAAGGTCCTGCATTATCACATGTATCAAAATACAGTATATGGTGAAAATTCAAATACTGATTCAGTCACTCATCTTCAGTTATTGCTCGATCCTGCTCATGGTTGTGCTGAATCTGGATGAAGTTGGAATCCACCTTGAATGGGAAGCCAGTCAATGTACATACATCCACACCTAGTGGCATTTTAGTGTAGCCAATACACCTACTGGCAGTTTCCTGAGCTTTGGACTGACCTGGAGACTCCGACCCCAAAAAATGACCAAACATCAGTTGAAAAGTTTCATCTCCATTACTGAATGTGATATAACTATGTTCTAACTTGTAAGCCCTTAAGCCATTTTGCCTTCAAAAATTAATGAATAAATAAAATTTTTTATTTATTTTTTTCTTTCAACAGATTTTGGACACACACACACACACACACGTCTTTCTGACATTGCTTTCAACTATGCAATTCATCTTGAAATATCTGTTTTAACTCTACCAGATGTTATACACTACATATTTTTGTGTTTGGAGGTAGAGAGGGTCATGGTAATCCTTCTTTTCAAAATAGTTTTCCATTGCCTGCATTGATTTTTGCTTCATGTTTCGGACTGAAATGTTGGGGAATCAATTATATATTTTCCCATAACATTCAAAAGCCATGGAAGCAATCACTTGCCCTTAATTATATTATATGTGTATTCATCCCAACCTGATCCAAAAAGCTAAATGCTATTAGTGTATTGTGTATTGTAGGGACAAGTTAGAGAACACTGATTTCATATTCCATTATGTGGAAGTAAACTTTTAAGCTAAGACCACATGAATGGGTTACTGTCTGTATGGAGTTTTGTGTCCATATGGGTTTCCTCCCGGTTCTCAGCTTTCCTCCCACCTCCAAAAAACATGCCATTAAGGGGACTAGCTGCTCTATATTTCCCCTAGGTGTAAAATGTGTATGACATTCTATGGGGGCACAGTGGCTTAGACTAGAATAGACACAACCAGGCCTGATTACTGCAAACCATGCTCAATCAAATCAAGATGTAAATAGAACTTTTTCAACAGCATGAAGTTGGTTAAAAGGTCTTACAGAGTAACTCACTATGCCAAAATTAAAATAAATTCTAGAAATGATGAAGGAGAAGTTGATTAAAATTCTTTAGTTTGGGAATGGTTACAAAGCTATTTGAAAGGCTCTGGGACTGAAAAGAACTACAGTGAGAGCCGGAAAAACTCAACACAGTATTGAACCTGCCCAGAAGTGGCCAACCTTCCAAAATCCCTCCAGGAGCACAGCAACAACACATCCAGGAATTCACAAAAGAGCCAAAGACAACAACAAAGGACCTACAGGCCTCTCTTGCATCAATAAAGTCACTGTTCATGACACTGGGCAAAAATGGCATCCATGGAAGAGGCCACATTATGGCTTGTCTGAATTTTGCCAAAACACACCCTGATGATCCTCAAACCTTTTGGGAGAATGTTCTGTGAACTGATGAGTCAAAAGTGGAACTGTTTGGAAGACAGGGATCCTGTTACATCTGGTATTAACCAAACACAGAATTCCACAAAAAGAACATCATACCTACGGTCAAGCATGGTGGTGGAAGTGTGATGGTGGGGGGATGCTTTGCTGCTTCAGGACCTGGGAAACTTGCAATAATTGAAGGAAACATGAATTCTGCACACTACCAGAAAATCCTAAAGTAGAATGTCCGATCTTCAGTCTGTAAATTGAAACTCAAGAGCAACTGGATTATGCAGCAAGACAACAATCCAAAGCATAGGAGTAAGTCCACCTCTGAATGGCTCAAATAAACCTAAATTAAACCAATTGAGATGCCGTGGCAAGACTTTAAGTTGGCAGTTCATGCTCAAAACCCCTCCAGTGTGGCTGAACTATAGCAATTCTGCAAAAGAGAGTTGGCCAAAATTCCACCACAGTGCCATGAAAGATTGATCTCCATTTATCAGAAGCATTTGGTTGCAGTTATTGGTGCTAAAGGTGGCAATTTGTTTTTCACATGAGTGATAGGTGTTAATTGTTTTTGTTTCAATATATAAAAAATAAATAAAATAATAATAATAATAATAAAACTGTATTGTGTGTTTACTCAGGTTGCCTTTGTTTTATGTTGCATTTCCTATGAAGATCTAAAATTGTTTAGTATGACATTTACACAAACAGAAGAAATCAAGGCAAATACATATTCACAGCACTGTAGAAATATATATATATATATATATATATATATATATATATATATATATATATATATATATATATACATATAATCATGTCTTCCCTTTTATTTCCTCTTCCAACTGCGCTTCATTCTTCTCAGCAATTAAAACGTGCAGAAACGAGACCAGGAGCCTGTGGCAAGGTGTGACTTTTTGAAGCGGGACACTAATTGATGTCCCACTGGGTGTGTAGTGAGGTAGCGTGCAGCGTTGGTGCTGTTTGGAAGGGGGCGTCTGAGTAATCACTCCCCCGTCACAGCACGCTCCGTAGGGAATGATGTGGCACAGTCGGGGAGCGGGCATCAATCTTACAGTGCCCCAGGATCAGGCTGTACAGCCCCGGGGGAGCCACATCCATATCCCTGCTTCCCACAGGCATGGAGAAATATGATGGAGAATGAAGAAGAGGGGAAGGAGGAGAGAGGGAGATGTGGAGCTTAAATCTAAAACAGTATTACATAAATAGTTTCTCGTCTTCCCTTCTTTCTCTTTAATTGCTCTCCTTGTGGAAGTGAGCCAAGTGCATTAATTTGTTGTGCTCCACACTAACCTCTGCTTACGAGAAAATAAACCAATTCCCAGAACTTTTGATTCGAATTATTGGTAATGATGTGTAATAATGCTGTGACGTACTTCACTGGGGTGAGAATTGCAATGCTGGTTATTGCATTATTGTTTTGTTTTGTGTTTTGTTTTTTGGGGCTAAGAGAACAAATTATTTCCCTAGGCCCTAATAATCGACAATAATGCCAGCCCCAACCAACAACCCTGTCGGAATTAAAAAGCAGAGCAAGAAATCTAACAGATACTTTGGGTATTATAAATTGAAAAACCATACAGCTCTCCCTAAATAGCTATAAAACAAACTGTCCTTGTGTACAATTTATATTGCTGATATGAGGCATGGCTGGTCACCAGATCAGAGCTGATATTGGTCATCGTAATTTCTGGTTTCCTTCACATTCAGCTTGGTGCTGCTGTAATGGATGGCAGTACAGGAGCGTGAGTGTGTGGTGTGTGAGGAGCTCCACTGGTGGACTCCATCCTTCACCTGGCATACTACTGATTAAGAGACTTAATTAGCTTTTTTCCACTTTTCTTTTTTTGTCAGGGATTTGTACAAGCTGTGGTGATAAAGTGTGGCTGACTTTAGACTACATGTTTCATGATAATAGATGGAAGAGTGTTGGGTACGTAGTGGCTCTTATCATTCCATATAAAATATGTTTGGCTTGCAAAATAAATCTATTGATCTCCATAGATACTTCACTTTTACATCAAAATATGCAATCTCGAGTTTTAGAAGAGACAAACCCTGTTGGAAAGGACCTGCTCTATTGCTGTATACTCTGTTTCCTATTGAACGTAGGTTTAATTGTAAATTTGGGTGTAAAGTCAACCTAAAACATGTGTTGGGTCAGTGTAAAAAAAATGTTTACTTCCTTCAAATGATTTCTGTTTGATGAGATTTGGTTGTTTGTTGTTAACTATAGATTACGAGATAAATGTCCAAAAACCAAATGGACTGTACTTTACAATAAACCGATGGCGAAAATGATCAATTTCTTGAATTTACTTTATACTGCACTGTTTTGTGGGGCTAGGAGTCTAGAGAGCAAAACTAGCCATGCTGTCTAAGTGGGAGGGGCCTACTCTCACTCCACTGTCAATCACAGTGACACTAGCCAATTGTGGGCATCTCTGAACTCATATATGTGGAAGAAGGCAGATAGTGCTTTTGTAATGCTCTATGAAATGACAAACAGCAGTTGGAAGACACTCATCGGCTAGCTTCACGTGTCTCAGAGGAAGCATGTGTTAGCCTTCACCTTCCCAACTGTTGTGATAGAGGAGAGCTGATTGTTGGCTGGGAATCGGCAAGTTTAAACTGTTGAGAGAGGCCTTGCCAGTTGTCTGAATTTGTCTGGATTTTGCTCTAACTGAGGAAAAATGTTCCCCCTTAAAAATAGTATTTGTATTTCATCTAATGACCCCTCTTGTTTAAATGTGTCATTACAAAAAAAAGGGTGAGCTGACTGGTCAGTGATCACAGACCAGAAATGTCATGTGATGGCAAACTCACGACTCCATTTTCCAGAATGCACCACAAACTACAAAAATGACCAACGACTACAACTCCCAAAACTTCACACCTTCTCCTGAGGACTAATCAAAGACACCTGTTCCCAATTACATTAACAATCACTTCACACATAAAAGAGACTTTCATACACAATGTCTTTGTGAAGTAATACATGCAACTGGTCTTTTCTCTGTTGTGTATGTAGCCTTAATCTAGTGTTTGTTAGCCTGGTTTTTGACCTTGATTTCTGCCTTACCTGCTCTAGCCTGATCGCCTGACCACTGCCGGTCTTGGTTTATGTCTTTTACCTTGCCCTCTGGATATTATAACCACCATTAAAGCTCTTAACTGCAATTGCATCCGTCCTAACCTCCATTACGTCATTAATGTGCCAACAGAACAACCCCAGGAAGAGATTACTGCATTATTTATAACTGAACTTACTACTTACTTACGTTATACCTTAAAGCTACATTAAAACTCTAGTGCAAGCATTAAACTTTCATTAATTCATAAACACAAAATTAGTGGCCATTTGCATTCAAACTAGGCTTTTATAAAACGTCTATTGGTGCAATTGAGATATAGAGATTTCTTAATTCAGTACAAGAAGCATTCTTAGCCCTGTGTTGCATTTCCAAAATCATCCACATGACACTCGCTGAATTGTTTAACACGTGTTGCTGATGATGCTGCCTACTGGTCTGTTTTTTTTTTTTTGTAAGGGGGAATCATTCTCCACGTTCTGAACCTGTGGCACAAAGCATTTACTTGTGATGACACCAAAAGAGTGGCATTAATAAAACACACACACACACACACACACACCCACAGGCACATTTTCACACTCAGTACAAACCTGCAGAGATAAAAGGTGTTCAATTAAATTTAAATTTAGCTAGATTTTTATATACGAATACACCTGATGAACTTCGGTGTGTCTATTATTTGTGTCTTGAAAGGGGCTTGGACAAGAGCTTTGATTTCTTATGTCATTAAAGTTTCAGTCTCAAGATACTCGTACTGTATATACAGCATGTACTGTATATCATATGTCAATATGCACAAACCTAAGAATTGCAACAGCCAGGTTACATGACATCAAACACTATATGGCCTGAAGTTTATGGACCCCTGACCATCACACTCGTATGTGCTTGTTGAACATCCAATTCCAGATTTAACCCTTTCGTTGCTGTTCCACTCCACTCAACGTCGCTGTGAGGATTTGTGATTGTTCAGCCACAAGAACATTAGTGAGGTCAAGCGAGGAGACCTGGGGTGACGTCAGCATTTCAGTTCATCAAAAAGCTGCTCAGCGGGCGGCTGGGGCGCTGATGGTAGAGCGGGATGTCCATTAATCGTAGGGTTGGTGGTTCGATTCCTGGCCCGGAAGACTCCACATGCTGAAGTGTCCTTGGGCAAGACACTGAACCCCAAGTTGCTTCTGATGGTAAGGTAGAGCCTTGCATGGCAGCTCTGCTACCATTGGCGTGTATGGGTGAATGAGACACAGTGTAAAGTGCTTTAGATAAAAGCGCTATATGAGTGCACCATTTACCATTTAAGGTCTGTGCAGGACACAAGCATGTCTTTATGGAGCTCGCTTTGTACACAGAGGCATTGTTATGCTGGAACAAGTTTGGGCCTCTTAGTTCCAGTAATAATTCTACACATACACAGGACTAGTATTAAATACTAGTCAATAAAGACTAGTTTACAAATACCTAGTATTTGTAAAATGAGGATTCATTTTGGTTTGGCCCTTCAGAGATACATAAAGATTCACAATATAAACGTAGTTTGCTTGTATAAATCACTTTGGATAAAAGTGTCTGGTAAATGAATTAATGTAAACGTAAATGAGGATTATATTCAAGAACAACACATATTGGCTTTTTTAACAGTGTCATGTCAACGTCATAAATGGCGTCCAACTACAACACCCAGAATACAATGCGGCCTTAAACATGGACTACGACTCCCAAGTCACACACTCATGATGCATCTCAAGTCGCCTACTATCTGCCCTAAAGAGTATCCAAAATTAGAATTAGTATGTCCCAAATCATACTATATTGAATTTTTTTTTTGGACTGGGCTTGAGCCCAAACTTCATTTTTTTTGAAAAAAAAACCCTTAAAAAAAAAAAAAAAAAAACAAACAAAAATAAGTAGCAAAAAAAAAAAAAAAAAAAAATTCCATTTTTTAAAAAAAAAAAAAAAAAAAAAAAACAAAAAAAAAAAAAACCGAGGATCCAAAACGCCTTTTTTTTTTGTGGAAAAAAATTTTTTTATTATGGTAGAAAAAAAAAAAAAAAAAAAATTTTTTGGGAAGGAAAAAAAAAAGGAACATTTTTTTTTTTTTTTTTAAAACACACAACACACAAAAAACACACACACAACAAAGCCCCCCCCCCCGTTTTTATGTACCTTGGGAAAATGGGAAGGCTACAGAGGCCTCATACAGGGTATCACTGTTGATCGCGAGTGCATGTTAAACCTCATTCCATTGGTGAGGGTTAGTTAGACCAGCTGCCTAATTTATGATTGAAATACTGGAGAAAGCAAGCTCTAAAATTAACAAGGTAGTTAAATGACACTGCCCAGCGGCAAATAGCATCTATGGCTGGAAACAGTGAAATGATGAATTTATGTTTTGCCGTTCAGTGCTAACCAACACTACATGGCAAGCAATTTTTGACTCACAATAAAGCAATGATTTGCATAACCTTGACTGGATAAGATGTATTGACATATACACACATGGTGCAACTGCGATGACAGCAAAGTACATGGGACTAGCCATGCGTATAAGCACAGTAGCACCCAAAATCATAGCAACACATTGTTGTATTCACAGAGAACAAATGGTTGTGAAAAAAATGTCTCAAATCAGAACTGGATGACTCTGTGAAAATGGTTAATAAAATCAAAAGCAAACTGATGAACACATGTCTTTTTAAAGCGCTATGTGAAGAAATGGGAAGCAAACATATAAAACTTCTTTTTCATACCGAAGTCCGCTGGCTTTAGTTCTCACCTGTCTGTTTGAACTGCGCATTGAGGTGAAGTTATTCCTGCATCAAAGTGATGAACTGTATGACAGATTCCATGACTTGCAAAATTGGCATACCTGGCTGATGTTTTCACTATTCTCAAAACATTGAATTGAGAAAAGCCGTCACCATATTTACTGGCCAGGAATTGTGGTATGCCCGTCTCAAACGTCAAGAATTTTATTGTTTCCTGACACTCACTGATTTTCTCTTCACTGCTGAAATGGAGCTGGATGACGATACAGTTGCAGCCTTCAAGGAACATCTCAACGGCCTTCACTCGCAATCGGGAAGATATTTCACAGAATTGGATGTAGGCTTTGAGTGGATCAGAAATCCATTTGGGGACAAAAACGCATATTGAACATGTCAGTTCCAAGCGTTGAGCTAGAGAGGTTGACAGCCTTGAGGAAATTGCATCAGATGGAGAGTTTTAGAGAAAAATCTTTGACGGACTTTTGGGTCCACGTCCAACCTGAGCATATTGAGCTGGCTAACTGCTGGTCTGAAACTGTTGATGCCGTTTCCAACCACCTACAACTCTGAAGTTGGTTTTTCCATGCTTGTTGGCCTGAAATCTAAGCAAAAAAAAAAAAACAGATGTCGCCACTGATATGAGACTAAAACGCTCCAAATTTCAAACCAGACATTGTCTCACTGATATCTCAGCAAAAGCAGCTCTATTTTCCCATTGAAATAGCAACAGAAACAACAAAATTTGAGTTTTAAAACTGTCATTTAACATTAGGCTAATTTACAACAGGCTATACTGTTGAATTGCATATTGTTCTGGGCGTAATTGGGGGTTAGATGGTCCGGGAATGTTTTTTTAATTGGTTCAGTGATCCTTGGTGTGAAAAAGTTTGAGAAACATTGTCTCAGTGTGAAGCTCCACAGCTAATATGAGCTACATTTGGAACGCTCAAATGACCCTTGTATTTGGGCAGTTCTCTTGTGTTTATCTATCATTTTTGAATGTTTTTTTTTTCTTAGTATAACTGATAAAAAAGAAAAAATATATATGTTTGTTATTCACTGCTTGCAATCTTAATGATATTAGAATTTGAAGATCAGAAGACATTTTGCTCTTGCTTTATACTGTAGTTAACTCTGAATGAGTTAAGACTGGTGCTATAAAATATTCTTCCACGATAGGCTCACAGTAATGTGTTTCTGCCAGATAGTCATTAAATCCTTAAATGCTGGTTTATTTATGTAGTTCTGCTTTAGAACTATTTATCTACCTTACAGATTTTTCTCTTTCCTCTCAACTGGAGGCCGTTTCTTACTATAATGTAGTCACTAATATCTAAAATATTGGACATTACCTACTTTAAATGCTCAACTTATCAACTTATGATGGATATGTGCTTGCTAAATGCTGCCAACTAAGTAATCAATCAAAATCTGAAACGTAGCCTTTCGGTGTATTCCACTCAGGCTAGCAATATGGAAATAAGGTTGCGGCAGAATTTTAAGAAACTGTCTGCGACTAAGCTTCACCCCAGCTAAATGTATCTTGATGATATCCAGTAAATGAACATTTTTCTTACAGTTGCCATCAATGAATCCACATTACAGATGGGTTTTGTTAGCAATATAGTGTTGTATTGTGTCAAATGACCACGCTTGGAGTGTCTAGGTCAGAAAAGAGCTTTTGAGTGCCCTTATTTATCCACATGTTAGCAAAGTGATGAGGTGTAGAACATTCGCAAAAATGAGATCTTCTGTCAAAAGTGAGAATAAAAATTAGAAGCCTATATCTTTCTTATCGCAGAGCTGCCACTCGGCAGAACTGAAAGGACCAGGCGTCAAATCAGAACCACATAAAGGCCAGTAATCTGAGGGGAAATAGGATGTGCAGCTGTGGCGGGAATCCATCAACCAGCTCAAGCAGGGTGCTCTGGGGCTTGGGTGCTGGCATGGGTGCTGGCACGGGCACTGGCATTTGCAACCAGGGCCTATGTGGGCTTTGAGCTAGAATGTGAGCTATGCAGAGGCACTTGGCAGCACGAGATCTTCTGGAAAGTTTTCAGCATGTGAGCCTGTGTGAGTTCAGGCTATGAGTGAGCTCTTGATGTAGAGAGGCAGTTTTCCCACCAGAAGGAATAGATGTATCCATGTTTCAGTTATGAAAGAAGAGGAGAAAATATGTAAGGACTGAGGATACTACAGAGCGCTGGCCATTTCTTGCTCTTTCTGGGTATGTTTTGAACTGGTGTTGGTAGGAGGCCCAACTGGGGACACGAACGGCCAAAAAGCCAAAACTCCTTATGGGACTGGCAACCTCATGGAGCAGCCTGGGAGATTTAGACAAAGAGATCACAAACTGTGCAAACACACAGTTTGGACTCAAGTCTACTAACTCATGTTTAGAACTTCTCGAATTTTTATTTTTTTATTTTTTTCAAAGAAAAAGTTTTAAAACAAAACTATAGAATTAGTAACCTTTCTCTGCCTCTCTATCTAACTCCTTCTTACTCTTGGCCTGACTCCTACACTGCTATTCAGTGTTCAGTCACAAATGATTCATGGAACTGAATCATCAGCCTTGCAAAACACAAGCGCTGCGAGGTTAGGGGGGAAAAAAAAAACAACTAAAAAAAAAAAGGTTGACACCATGTGTAAATGTGAATCATAAAAGACACAGGCGCATAAAATGTTAAACGATTCTGTTCACAAGGGTCACACTGATCATTTTCCCAAATGATTCGTTTTGTCACTTGCTCAGATGGCTGAAATGACCTTATGAAATGAACGGAACAGCACGTACAGAGGAGGAGGCTTTAAACAAATTTAACAAGCCACACTGCAAGGTCCCTGAACAAGCAAGAGAAAGAGAGAATTAAAATGAGAGAGAGAGAGAGGGGGGGTGTTGCACAGTGTGAATTGAACATCATACCGAAATGAAAAAGCCTTTTATTTTAAGAAAGTTGTGCATTTACTTTGTGGAGATTCCAAAATATTCCACGAATTTAAAGGAAAAACAGGTGTAAATTAAACGTATGAAATAGCTTCAGCATACAAATATGACTCCGTACCGAACTAACGCAACATGGGGAAATAAAACTGTAACTTCAAAGAGCTGCTGTATCACAACTCACTGTTGAAACACACTGAACACAGGATAAGGTTTACAGGATTGTGATATGAATAGATGATTCAAAATTCCAAACAAAGTCAATGGTCAGAACACGATCAGGCATTAAACATCAGACCCAGCGGATACTCCAGAGAGTAATCAAATGAACAATGTGTCCAAACAAATTCAAGGCTAACAGCTATTTGAGCAAGAATCGGCAAGACTTTGCAACAAATGTGACCGTATGTAAAGGAAATGAGGACATGATCAGGAAATGAGATTCAGATGTCACACTAAAACTCTCTGGCAGGGGGAGGAGTAACATCCTGAGCTGGTCTAATTGTTTGTTAAGTAAGGTATGAAAACACTTCAGGACGTGTTGTTATATGAAAATACTCACTAATGATGGGGTCGTGAGATGCGGGCCACAGTGAAGCTTTGAGTTACTGTTATCGGCTTACGTATAGCAGCATGACCTGTAGTGTTTTGTTGCTCTTAGACACAGGAACTTGTCAACAATTACACTATTTATTACTTAAAGAATTACATAGCATGCTTTTTTGTCTGTTTAGAGTATGTTGTAAAACTTTCACAAGACAAATTTGTTTTTTTTAATCTCACCAGCCGCAATGAAGCAATGAAGAACCCTTTCTGTTGATCTATCACTCTCTCAGTATCAGAAATCCAGCACTATCTATGATACCCACAGTGCACCAAAAGAAGTTATTTATATATATATATATATATATATATATATATATATATATATATATATATATATATATATATATATATATATATATATATATAAATATAAAACACTGCCTGCACACCCTGAAGCACATCATCAAATAAACAGTGACAAGGAAGAAGATCAAGAGCTAACGTAGGTGTCATCCTACATAATCTTTCTACATACTGTAGGTTTTAATAACCTATAGACCTCCAGACCACACCTCAGCTGAACGATACTTCTCTCTTTGTCCTTTTTTTCTCTCTCCCTTCTCTCCATTTTAACCTCAACTTCATATATCCTTCACTAGAGTTATTATATTCCCCCTTCTCCGCTGCTGTTGTCCAATATGAACATATATTAAAAAGGCAGCATCCCTCATTGCGTTTACACCTCATAATTCCTGCTGCCTCTACTTGCCGAGTTGCCTTGTCACCACGGTACTGGGCCTTAATTACGTTATAAGTCATGTTTGGTACCAAACTGCCACTCTCATATTGCTCTGAGGCCTAGAACATGGGGCAAGAAAGAAAGCGATGGAGAGAGATTCAAACGGAAAAGAGAGCATAGAGTCCCTCAACTTATTACTTCATCAACATCTGGATAGATAGAGATATGGTTAGTGTTGCTCCCTGTTCAACTTTATGCTCATGCTTCATCCGGCTTCATGGTGGTGCGATATGAAATATTTAATAGTCAGAGTTTCAAAACTCATAAATGAATTGAGCCACAGTGAACTAATAAAGCGATTCAATCTGTTTTGTAAACCCCTCTTGTGCGGCTCGGAAATTAAAAAAAAAAAAAGGAAGCGTGTAGAGAACAAAATATATAATAGAGAGTGAGTGGTGAAAAGAAAAGATATGGGCAAGAAAAGGAACGGGAAGAGTACTGCCTTCACAGCTGGAGACATGTAGAATGCTTTTTCCTCCAACCTCTCTTTAAAGCTGACGGCTGTGATATTAGGTATGTCTGTGCCATATGCGGTTATTGTGCTGGGAGTCTTTTCCAAGGCACCAAATCCCAGAAAAGCCTTTAATAATCTGTCAGCTGAGGAAGATGCCCCTGCAGACAAGGGCTCCTAATCCATCTGGATCGATGGAGAGCTCAGACGGGGCTTGTCGCTCCCACTGTGTCCATGTGCCAAGGCTGTCTACAGTGCCAGTCTGCACCCCCCTCCCCACCCATCATATACACATCTCATATATGCAGCTTCCAATGAGCAACCTGGAGGTTAATAATGGAAACGATTGAGGCCCATAGAGGGAGGGGTGTGGGAATACAGGGGTCAGCCTATGAACCAGAGATGATGGAGCAACAGATGGAAATGGAGAGTCTGATGCTCTTGGACATATCAAGAGCAGCAGCCTTATAGTGTTTTCATGGCAACAGACAAGCCAATTATCCAGCAGGGGCCAGGGCACATAGAGGCCTATGCTGTCAAACATGCAGTGCTAGTTCTGGCACTGGGTATGGCATTACATGCTACGTTTAATCAGTGGATGGCATTGCATGCTACTTTGGACAGTTTCAGAAGGATTGGCACCATTGCTGTTGTTTGTTTGTTTGTTTGTTTGTTTCCCCCCAAAAAGAAACAGAGGTACCAAAATTATTGTAACTTTAGTTGAAGCCCATATTCATAAAAGTGCTTCAAAACTGTTGAACTTAAAATTGCTGCATTAAGCAGTTGTGTTTACTGCACTCTTTTATAAAGCATTTGAAAACATCTTTTTAATTTGTCAATTAAATGAAAGTAATTCCTCTTTCATGGTATTTCTAGTTGAATTTTATTTCTATTACTATAGTAGTAGTAGTTGTAGTAGTAATAGTCGTAGTGGTAGTAGTAAAATCAGTTCAATCCACCATACAGGTGTCAGTCCAGAAAATAATTTTGATATATGTCTTCCTTGTGTCTCGAGGGTGATGGCTTGAGGAGCCTGCAGAATCCTATGGAAATGTTCCTTACTCCATCTAAAATGATGCCAAAAATTAACATGAACCCACATGCCTTAGGATGCACACATAGGTAATACTCCCTTTTGTTGACACAAGCTGGATGCCTGAGAAGGGGCACTACACACGATCAGGCCAGAAGGCTTGTCTGACGTAAGGCCTCTATAATAGCTGACAGATTTTAAAATGTCAGAGGGAGTATCTTGGTGCAACATGCCTTTGGCACAGATGTTTTACACAAAGAACCTTCCAGTAGATCCTTCCTGTTGAGAATAGTGTTTTGGTGGCATTTGAAAACACAAAGTAATGGGTGTTTACTATGTCAGGGTTTTTCATTATGGAATTTGTGTCAGGAGAAATGTGTTTTGGTGTGCTGTTGATGAAACAGAGCTTAAATGAGAGGGGGAAAAAAAAAAAACAACTCTTGCTTTATTAGCACAGGCAACAATGCCTAAATTCCGTCTGTAGAGCATTGGAGTTAATGAACAGATATGTTTCTTAAAGCCTTTTTTGAAGAGAGTGAGATCCATCCATCCATCCATCTGCTATACTGCTTATCCATCAGGGTTGTGGGGAACCTGGAGCCTATCTCATGTCCATGTAGCATGAGGCACATGGTGAAGAAAGCAAGATGTTTTATTGGTTTGTCTATAGACAAAAAACAAATACAAGTACAAACCAACTGAGTTTCAACATTGTAGACTATAAAATTTGTGGAAACATGATAAGATACCATGCTTATTTAATTGTGGCCCAGATATCATGTTTTGCTCAGTTTTACCGAAAATGTAATGCAGTTAGTTGTCCATTGTGATAGATACTGATTTTTCTATCTAGCTAAGTAAAAAAGAAATAAAAATCAATTCAATGTATTATAATCAATGGCCTGAATGAATAGTTGTACATTTGATCGTGGATGACCGAGTTGAATAACAGCTTCTACTAATATTAGCTGAGTAGCAGTGAAGAGGATATTGATCAGCACGCTGCATTCCACTAGAGGAAGCTTCTGTAGCTGCTTAAATGAAAATGCCTTCAATAATTGGTTATATATTTGAAGATACTTAGCGATTTAGAACCTGTTCAATCCATGAAAGCACTGATTGAACCCTCCTATTATCTTTGGGGTCAATTTGACCCCATTCAGTGTTTAACGTCTGTAAATACATGATCGACAATATTATTATTTTGCTTCAGATTTAATGAGTTTTCCTAATTTAACGGGGACAACTCTGTAAACATAAAATTACCATGACATTTTTTCAATGTCATGTACAAATTTTGTAGCATTGGTGTTCTTTGGGGTGAATTTGACCCCAGGCTCTGTTAGCTGTATAAAACATAGGAAATGTCAAAATTTTACACACATTTAAACACATTTTTACACACCTGATGCAACTAATCAACAACAGCAACCAGATTTCTGAGAAGGCAGGTTGTGAAAATCCCTCGAGCAAGACTTGGTGGCAACAGGCACTGAGGTTTCAGTGAGCACAGTAAGGTGAGTGCTAAACGCAGAAGTTTTCCATGGCAGAACTCCAAGACGTATGCCACTACTGACTCAAAAGCACAAGAAAAGTCGGCTCAAAATCATGTAAATAATCCACAGAAGTTTAAGGATTCTGTTCTATGGAACTTTTTGGCATGATGGATCAGGGGTATGTCTGGAGAACAAGAATGAAGAAAGAACACTGTCCAGAGTCAAGCATGGTGGTGGCTCTGTGATGCGCTGGGGCTGCTTTGCACTGCTCTGGCACTGGCAACCTGCAGCATGTGGGAGGCAAGATGGATTAATTTAAGTATAAATAAATCCTAGCAGAAAACCTCATGCTGTCTGTTAGGAAGCTGAAGCTTGGGTGTCGTTGGACCTTCCAACAGGACAATGATCCAAAGCATACCTCAAATTCCACAAAGGCTTGGTTGCAAAATAATATTTACATTTACTCACTTAGCAGACGCTTTTATCCAAAGCGACTTACAAATAAGCAAAGCGATATATCAAGCAGAGAACAATACAAGTAGTGCTACTATACAAGATCCATTAATTGAATACCAGAGGAAGCAAAGTGTACAGAGTAGAGGTGTAAGTGTGTTGCGTGTCCCCCTCTAGGAGTTGGTTAGGTGTTCACGGAAGAGGTGGGTCTTTAGCTGTTTTTTGAAGATAGTGAGAGATTCTGCAGTCCAGATTGAGATTGGAAGTGCATTCCACCACTGGGGAACGGTAAGCGTGAAGGTTCTGGAAAGGGACCTTACGCCTCGCTGAGTGGGAACTACTAAACGTCGGTCACTAGTCGATCGCAGATTGCGAGAGGGAACGTAGGCCTTCAATATTTATATAAAGGGCTATTTAAGTAGTCACAAATTACTAATAAATTACCTGAGACAAACTTTGTAAAAAAACAAACAAACAAAAAATATTTCGAAGGTTTAAATTACTGGGATCTGAGTCCAGTGGGGGAAAATGTTATCAGATTTGAGGGTAACAGAAGGGTTTAAAAAAATAAATAATCTCTACAGTTAGGGCTTGCAAATGAATCCCAGTGGTTTTCTGTGGATTTTATTTTAACATGATACCACACATTTATACTATATGGCCAAAAGTATATTGATACCTGACCTTCATACCCATATATAGTTCTTCCCCAAACTGTTGCCACAAAGATGAAAGCACACAATTATATACTGTAGAATATCTTTGTATGATGTAGCATTACAATTTCCTTTCACTGGATCTAAGAGACCCAAACCTGTTTCAGCATGACAGTGCCCCTGTGCAGAATGCAACCTCCATAAACACATTGCTTGCCAAGGGTGGAGTGGAAGAACTTGAGTGTCTTGCACAGAACCCTGACCTCAACCTTTGGGATGAATTGTAACACTGACTGAATACCAGACCTCCTCACACAACATCACTGCCTGACTTCACTAATGCTCTTGTTGCTGCAATCCCCACAGTGGATTGCCCTCCCATAAGAGTGGAGGTTAGTATAAAAGCTAAAGGGGGACTAAATATGGATTGGGATGTTCAAGAAGCACATGTGGGTATGATGGTCAGGTGTCTACATACTTTTGGTAATATAGTGTACACTGCCAGTCAAAAGGTTTTAAATACCCTGCATAAATGATCTGAATCACTACAATTACACTTTCTCATTCATATCATTTTTAATTAGTTAGTTACAGTTACATTTATATAGCGCTCTTCTAGAAACTCAAAGCACTTTAGATCACATGGAGGAAATCTCCTCAACCACCACCAGTGTGTAGCATCCACCTGGATGATACGACAGAGGCCATAGTGCACCAGAACTCCCACCACACACCAGCTATTGGTGAAGAGGAGAGGAGGGTGATGTAGCCACTTCAGGGATAGAGATTATCAGAGGGCAATGAAAGATAAGTGCCAGTGGGGGAATTTCGCCATGATTATCAGGCAATCATGTGGCACCAGTGCAATGCACAAAATCATGAACAACTCAAATTCTGAAAAAGTTGGGACAGTGTGGGAAATGCTAATAAAAACAAAGAGGAGTGATTTGTAAATGTACTTTAACTTGTATTTAAACAAAAACATATAAAGACAAGGTATTTGATGTTTTACCGAATCAACTGCATAGTTTTTTGAAGATCCATGCAATACGTTCCAAAAATGTTGGGACAGGAGCAATTTAGGACTAATAGCTGAATAGATGAAATAAGAAGGTTATGTGAAACAGGTGAGGCAATCGCCTAATCATAATATACAAGGAGCCTCCAATAAAGGACAGTCCTACAAGAGCAAGGATGGGTCGAGGCTCGCCAATCTGCCAAAAAATGCTTCACCGAATAATCCAACATTTTGAGAACAACATTCCTCGAAGACACATCTTCACCTTCTACAGTGTGCAATATAATTAAAAGATTACTTTAGGGCAAACTTTGGTAAGCCTTTGGGAGTTAGCACCAATCGCCGCTGCATCCACAGATTCAATTTAAGGCTTTAGGCAGAAGCCATACATCAACACTGTTCAGAAGCACCTGTCCAGAAACATTCCACCCCCAGCCCCTATTCTATTTTTGAATTTCCCCACTTTTTCTAGTTCTGCTTCATTCATGCACCACAGCTCCTCTTTCTTTTCACCCATTAGCGATTTCTTATCTTCTCTGATTTTCCTTTCTCTCACTCCTATTTTGTCTCCCTTGGTCATCAGGTCAAGCTCCTTTCACCATTACATTGCAGGGGTGTGACACTGCAGCTGACCCCGAGAACAACAACCTGGATGAACAACAGGCCTCTTCTTTAACAAACATATTCTTTCACAGACAGCTCTGTGGTTTACCTCTCCTCTCTAACACATCATAAGCTTCCCCTCCTTTACCCTCCACCATGCTCTATTTCAGCCCGCTCTCTCTCTCTCTCTCTCTCTTTCGTCTGCGCCTTTCTAACCCTGACCCACTCTCTCATGTGACGTGAGTGGGAGTTTTGTGTTGAGTACTGTATTTACTGATGACAAGCTGCCATCGCTGGTGCGCTCTGGCCTGCACAGGGTACTTTATCTGCTCGCAACAATTAGCTATGATGCATGTCGGGATTGGTACTAAAAATATTTCAGAAATGCACTCTTTCTCGCTCGCTCGCTCGCACACACACACACACACACAGACACACACACTGTCAAAAGGTGTTGTTTTGTAAGGATAACTCTTTCAGGCTGGCGTCAGATTGGATATGGCTGTTTGGGGTGAGGGTCAATGCCTCTCCACTGCTGTGTTTATTCGTGTTTCCAAACAAAATAACAAACCTCTCTGCCACCTTCTAACAGATCAGCTCAACACTGAATGAAATACTGTACTGTATACAGATGTGTTCTGTAAGAGCTATGAACATGTTAATACCATTTAAAATAATGCATTGCACACTTTGTTCTAAGTATATATGAAAATGCATTGCACTTTAAAACAATGCTTGTTATGCATTATGAAGTAACAGTCTTTTTGGGCACATTATCATGCTAATAGCAATTAAATCCATTTTGATTAGTCTATTAGTCTGTTATGTATTGATTATTGCCAGTTCCAGTATAGTTGACTTTCTCTTTCAGTGTTTTAAGTGCCATTTTTGATTTAATTAAATTATGAGAAATATACAATTTTTATATCATAATATAAAATGTTTGGTAACACTTTCTCTGATGGTCATGAGAATGATAATACCATGTTATAATGCATTCATAAGGCATTAAACATATTCTTATAATCATTTATGGAAATGCATGACATGTGATATACCCCTAAGCCCTAATTTGCATAGTGCATTATGAGAAGAATGACATTATAATGTGTTACATGCATTACTTTAATGCCTTATAAACAGTTCTACAACTATAATGCCTTCTCATAAATACTACTACTACTTCTACTACTTCTACTACTACTACTAATAATAATAATAATAATGTGGATAACACCTTATGAATGCTTTATAACATGTTGTATTACATTTTTATAACATGAATGTATTCGTGAGTAATTGTACATAGGATCTTCATAGAAACTGTATCCAAGAGTTTCACCTTATTTACTTATTTCTCACAAATACTTCTAATAAATTATTATAAATTTAATGATTTAAATTAAATGCCTACAAAAACGAACTCTTCCAGGACGTGGTTCAGTATACAGTTATGTATACAGTAATATATGCAGTTCATAATTAGTTGCTTAAAGTCTGTTACAACAATACAAATTGTATAATGCATTATGTAATGGGACATTGTCGACAGACAGACAGATAGACAGATAGACAGATAGACAGACGTAATTTATTTTGGGAAATTTGATGAAAGTCATATACTGAATAAAGAGTTGTGCATGTAACTATAGCTACATATGAATGATCACAGTTTTAGGTTAGACTTTTATTTGAAATATAACTGCAAGATAACAATAAACAATAAGAATAATTAGTGATAGTCATTTTGCAGTTGTTGGACTGTAGATCAGGAATGTTCCACAGCTGCAGCATTTTACTTCACTTTCTCCCCAAGTGGACAATATGGCTGACAGCTTGCCTTTCTAATGCCAACGTCGCTATTTTAAGTTGTCCTACTATAAAGTAACCCAAATTACACCCACTCGGGGTTGTGTGCATTGTTATGTGGCCCATATAGAACCCTGTCCTGTTATGACAAACTCACAGAACAGTGATAATGCTGAATATTACACTAGAGTGTTATAGAGCTAACCTTTCACCATACACTGCCCTGTCAATCACACACTGGGATCTACTGCAAAGGTTACAGGGATTACAGGGTCTTGCTTTAGTGTCCTGCTTACACACACACACACAATAAAATAATATGAAACGTATAATAATACAACACGCACACACACCATAATAATTATAATACACACACGTTTATGTAATCATAAGCATGCACACACACAATATATTAATATATAATAATTTATTCGCACATAATACAATAGTATATAACCATATAATAATAATACAAACACACACATAGAAACACACACATTGGATTATACAATCATAGTAGAGCTGCAATAACTAATCAATAAAATATATAATAATTGACTATGAAAATCGTTGTCAACGAATCTCATTATCGATTAGTCGGTCTGGGTGGCACGGGCAGCATTTACTCACTACATTACATCTCTTCCGAAATACTAAAGTTGTGTCCCAAGTTGTGTCCCAAATGTCATACTATAAACTTACACTATGCACTATGCACTCTACCATCTAGTGTATGGATTTTAGAAAGGTATTATAAATATAATATATATATACAATAGAACACTAGTGTTTTTTACTAAACAGAAGTATAAGCCACTTCCGAGTCAGTGGCGCATGACATTATACGCACGTAATGTGACGCCACTAGCTTTAGACTAATACCCACTGACAATGACTGTCTTCAGTTTACTGCTTGTCAGCGCTACCTTTTAATCCCAAGACCTCAGTCACCATCAGACGTAAGCGAAATCATCACGTGACTGAGGAAGAAAGTGTGCGATCTCTAAGTCCTCCAAGAGAGTATTTTATAGTAAACCCCGCTGAGAACAGCAAACTTTATAAACTGGAGTTCGTGTAGCACGGAATTACGACGGTGATGCTGCTTAAAAGATTTAGTTTAATGTACGTTTATTGTCTTTGTATGCTGTATCAGTGTAACGTATGTCGTTTATTATAACGGGAGTGATGTGTTAGTAACGAGGAAGCGTTGCTCCTCACGCGTTATGTAGATGCACTAATACACAGTGTAGCACGAGTCAGATCTATAATGTCTAATTAAAACACCATGATAAAAAGTAAACAGAATTAAAATAATATGTCTAAAGGCGGCGAGTGACAAAGGTATTTATGCATTATTTTTATGGATGCACAAAAAGCACGGAATTAAACTACCGTTCTAAATGATTAATATTTATTCTGGTGTGTGTCTGTGTGTGTATTGGGTTCTTTTCAGTCTTATAAAATTGGACAAACAGTTTAAAGTGTAAAGTTTGAATCTGTAGTTTATATTTTTTAACACTCAGGTCGTGGATTTTATTTTAAATAAAAGAAAAAATGATACTGAAAGTTTTCGCCCCCATCCAATTAATCGAAGAAACAATAATAATAATAATAATAATAATAATAATAATAATAATAATAATAATAATAATTTAAAAAATAAAATAATCGGCCAACTAATCGATAATCGGTAATAATTGAAAATAATCGTTACTTGCAACCCTACACACACTCACACTAATGTCTCATCCGCTCAAGTGTTGTCCGAGTTGAACAAAAGATCAGGGCTGAATGCAAATCGTGTACTCTTAAGGCGTATATGTAATAAGCGCAGAACTGCGTGTTTTGTTGTGTGTATATTAAACATACATTTGAAATAGTGTCGAGATATGGAAGTTTTATTCATAGCTCGGGGCAGTGGGCTTCATGTGCAAGCAAGGATCCTGATTATTTTTGAATAATCACTCCATTACAAGCTGCTGCCTCCAAGGCACCCTGTATTCCCTCAAAATAAACCCGTTTTCTCAGGGCAGTATTTTTTTTTATTATTATTATTTATATTTTTTTTCATGAAGTGTAATATGTAATTTCTTCAGGCTTTGACAATAAAAAAAAATTTCTAGCATCCTGAGCACGTATAACGAACATGAGATAATTTGACTGAGCATTCCGAATAAACATTCTCGGTTGCTAAACAACTATTTTTCCAGAGTCTCTGAATGTAAAGCAGTGTTTTAAATGCCTGCGTAATTAGCATCCGGAACTGCATGAGGGTGGGTTTGCATCAGTGGCAGATCCTGCAGGGACAGGTGAACTCGTGTCCACACACCATACATTATGTGCTTTAATATAAATACTGAATAATGCATTTTCCATTTCCTACATGTCACAGTGGCAGCGAAATTACCTTTGAAAACTATCTTTATGTTCAGCCCAGGATCTGAGCATTTCAGTTTTATAGCCAAATCCGGAGCAGGGAGATGATTACAGAAACATAAAAGTACAGCGGATAAGACTTTTTTCCTTCATGTCTGACAGCTCTGTTAATGCAAAATAAGTAAATAAATAAATCCAAAGACGCTTTGGAGAAATACAGTGTACCGATGTGTAAGTTTGTATTTGTTTCGTGTTTAAATTCCTCTTCCCTTATCTCTCATGAATAAGAGTCAAAAGCTTTATTCACTCTTACTATCAGCCCTTAATGTTAGAATACTGCAGAGACTGCAGAGCTTTAGAGTTATAAATATGTATTTACAAACACCGCATTATGTCTTCGAGGTATTCTCAGGATTTTAAAATTCTGTTCATTGGTCACCTGCCTCTTGGGTGGGCAAATCAGAAATTTAAGTTAAAGCTACATTATGGTACTGAGCCCCATGTTTTATCGCTCATATAACCTAATTGATTAAGTAAGGAATAACACACAACAGCCTGTGCTGTTATATGAAATTAATCCATGCCGTGATACAATCCTATTACCCTATTACCACCCAGAAGTGTTTCATTCCGATTAAAATTTTTGATAGCACTTTTTAACTGTTTATATTTACATTCAATCTTAATGAACGTCCACAAGTCGAGTCATATCCTGTTAACACTCGTGTTATAAACACAATTGTTCAGCTTGTCATGTGTTTGAGAAACCAGAAAGCTTAAAGTCTGTCATATAAGCCCATCCCTGCTGAAAAAAACAAACAAATAAATAAATAAAATAATTTAAAACCATCACAGAAATTGTTTCCAGTATTACAACGGTATTACAAACCATCAGCTAACCATTAAAACCATTACCATTATTAGTCCTTAATGGTATCTATCTAATGGTATAACATGCCACCAATAGAAGGCAACAAATTACCAGTAGGGACCCACAGGGACCATTACAGGTTCCATTAAAACCATTAAACATTCTATTAAGGTTTCTGTTGATTTATTTTCAGCAGGGCTATGTACGAGCCGTTGCTATGGGAACAATAATGAGCCCATTAATATAAACCATATTATGTTATAGCTGGAACTACTTCCAGAGCAGCTATTATAGAATATAAATGCACCTTCTGACTGAACGTTTCAATCGTGATGTGTTATAGAGATCTTCTGTGTTTGTAAACAAAAAGAGATATGAATAAAACCTAGCAAAAGACCTGAGTAGCCTAGCAACCTGACAATCCTTTTTTTTATATATATATATATATATATATATAATCTGACTTGAAGAATCTATCAATAATTGAATTTAGGAAAGGACTGACATTTACTAGAACGTTATCCAAATATTAAATATTATTGAGTAGCACTTAAAGACATGGTGTGCTATTCTTACCTTACTATTCACCGTGCTGTGAAAAAGTATTGCCCCATCCTGATTTCTTCTGTTTTTGTGTATATCTCATACTTAATAGTTTTAGATCTTCAAACGAAACTAAGGATTGGTATGACCTGTTCAGACCCGAATGTTCTGTGCTGCGGTGAGCCGAGGCAAGACTTAAAATGGGAGAGACGGGATCATTGAAAGACAGAGAGAGCCAACCAAATACAAATTTTCGCACAGGCCCAGTTGGTGTCGCTTTCTCGATGTAGGTTTTTGGTGAGTTATGTAGGTTTGTCCAAGCAATAGAAATTAAGCAGGGTAGCTAACTAGGAAGCTACGGTTGATACAGTAAATTATCTGCTAGCAAGCCAACTTCACTGAAGTTATGTGATACAGTAGTTAGATAATTCCCTGAGATCAATGGACCACTTTTCCTTTCTAATTGTCTGTAACCACAACTGTATTCTGTTCGTTTTGGAAAGGTGTCCAATTGGAAAGGTATGTGGTGAAATTGAAAAGGAACACTTTTTTGATTCTGACACCCAGCAGCACAATGTGACATTTTAGAAAACAGATACAGTTAATGTAATGTAATAATGTAATAAATGATAAATGGCTTTCTTCAGCATTTCAGCTATGAGCTGTAGTGTTGTGTATTCATATTGCATGTAAAAAAATCTGGCTAGCATCTTTACTTTCTCTCAATATGTTTAAAAGCATGACAAGATCACATGTGCTAAATCACAACTTTGTGCTGCACATTATTTGGGTTTTAGCAGTGCGTCCACTTCACTGTCTATTCCTGATTCTGGAGAAATCATCTCTCACACATGCTAGTGAATGTAGTTAGTGAAAACTGTTCTAGCTTTGCCTGATGTGTGCAGTGCCGACATTTGGAATGAGTAGTGCATGTTATAGTTACAGCATGCACTGTGAAGCATATCACAAACATGCTTCACAAACATACATATACACACATATATATATAGATATATATATACACACACATATATACATATATACATATATATATATATATATAAATAAAGAAATACATCAATCTGCATAATGCCTTATATAAAAGGACCTCATATTTTTTTCAGATGTCTAATATGTATATTCAAAGAAAAAAAAAAAAAGTAACCAACAGGAAAATGGCCAGACGTGTAAAATGTTTTCCTAGATGTTAAGACGTGTGAATCTCCAGAGATGGAGAACTCCATCCATTTCTTCCAAATGGTGTCTGAGATTAGCCTGGCATTACTTCTGTGCTTTTTTTTTCTGCCTAGAGCCATCACTGGCCATCTTGTACAGATTTAGATCAGCAAGAAAAGCGTGAGAGGGAGGGCAGGAGGGAGGGCAGGAAGGAGGGAGGCTCTTGGCTGGGGATGAACTGACAGGTTATTACCAGCTTTGTGGAGGATTAGTCCATAAAAGCCCCCGCAGCCCTGCGGCTAGCCTGGCCAGAATCACATAAATAAGATAAAATAATCTGTATATAATGGACTGGAGCAGGGCTACACCCACAGCATACACACACACACAGAAAAACACACACACACACACATTAAAAAAAACCTCTGTAAAAGAACAATGTCTGTGATGAGAAGACATTAAATCGTTTCCGTTGTAATTTCTATTGTTTCAGATAAACTGCTAGAATCCTGAGTTGAAAACCAGTTCAGGGAAACAATAACACACATTTCACATGTGATCACATGTTTATAGTACTTATCATAATAAGTAGTAGTTTATAATATGTTTAGAGTTTATAGTTACATGTAATGTTGTGGAAGGTCCTGTTATCTCTTACGTTATAGTAACAATAAACAGTTGTATTAGAAGGAATTATGAATAAATGAATATTAACCTAATCGAATGTGAAACCCTGCTGTTATACAAAAATAAATCACACTGTCTAACCAATCAGATTCAAGAATTCAACCATGCTAGTGGTATACTGTAAGTGAAAATAAATTCATCATTTGGAAAATATAAACACTAAAATCTACGAAGAACTATGAAGCGCTATGAAGAAATAATATGGAAAGAAATTATTCCTACATATAAAAATCACAAGGAAAAATAAAATCAAATGCAAGTCATTCAATCATTTTTTAACTGTTTATCCTACACAAGGATGCGGAAGAGCCTGAAACGTATCCCAGGGAACTCTGGGCACAAGGCGTGGGACACCCTAAATGGGGTGCCAACCCATTGCAGGGCACAATCACTCACACATGGAAATGCCAATCAGCCTACATCACATGTCTTTGGACTAGGGGAGGAATCTGAGGTACCTGGAGGAAACTCCCAATCACGGTGAGAACATGCAAACAAAAAGGTGGGAAGACGGGAAAGCAAACTACTAAGCCACCATGCTCCCCCATGCAATTCATCTGAGAAGGAAAAAAATATCATGAACAAAATCACACATGAACAAAATATCAAAATTATTGAACACACAGATAAACAAACAAACAAAAAAATAAATAAAATAATATACAGAAAATTAGAGATGGCATGGATCTGATACACATGCTTGATCTTGGAAAGAAATTGACAATATTGGAATGAAAAGATAATGAATTTGATATGATATTTGAATTTTGATATGAACAAATGGAAATTGGATTTGCCAAAAAAAAAAAAAGGTTTTTATTATTTTTGGAACGTTAAGTGATAGTATTTTTTATTACGATTGATTTGTATTATATGTATGCATTATACTTTAATATATGCATTATATCTGCAATGTAAGGGATTGTTGTATGAAAGCATAAGAAGTGTTTTTAGCTGTGGATTTTAAGTGCTTCAGTCACAGTAATAAAATTCTTTTAAAGCTTAATAGATTTGAAATAAATAAAATATCAGATGGATAACAATTTCAGCTGACGCTCAAGGTTTTCGGAGAGGAATTGGGCATATATAGGTGTATATGTGCGGGCAGTAACTTCACGGGTTTCAGCTTCCCCTGTAACAAAGTGAAAACTTCTTCCTTTGTATGCTGATGCGAGACATCATTCTCCTGAATTGCACCAGGTGTTAAATCTAAATGCCACTACAGTAATTTCACCAGCTGACACCATGCACTATATCATCTGTACAGGGAGCAGCAGGTGTTGGAGCAGTGATTCACACACACACACACACATATATATAAAGGTACTATGATAGTATATGATTTATACATACCACTGGAGTAGAACTGTAGTTATTGGGATTTTCTAGAAGGAATAAATTTCTGATACTATCATCAAATTCTGTATTTTTTATAATCATTATATCTGTAATTATGTAAGGGATACGTTTTGATGGTGCACGCTGTTATAGGAAAATAATCCATGAATGATGGTTGATAATTTTCCAATAATCGTTATATTCCAGTATTTCCCACTTATCCCCAGTAAGTTACCAACGGTTAGGATTTTTGAATACTAAAAAACAAAATGTCATGCTTTTTATCCATTTAAAGTAACATTCGATGTTGTGAATCAACTGTGAAACAAGTTAGTCCCTAATAATGCTTACGTTATAGCAGCTATAAACACTAGTTTCCTCATCAGCCTCTTTTCTCTCTCTCTCTGTCTCTAACACTTGGAAATCGTAACAGCCTCTGTCCTGAAGACTTTAGCATGACAGAAAACGTATTGAATGTTATAAAGCACTGATACTGGAGACTCCTTTCTTCCTTCCTTCCTTCTTTAAAATGCTAAAACATCTCTCAATAGAAATCTGCACCATATCAATGATGAGAGGTTTTTTCTAAATACCACCATTTTTTTTTAATCGGTGCATTGTGCCTTGTGGAGCCAAACAAATCCCTGTGAATTAGTTACTATAGAAACAGTAATGGATAATGATGATAGAGCATGAATATAAACACAGACACACAATATATTACATATAACGGCAAAAAAAGATATGACCTCTCACATTCAACTGCTTTTATTTCCAACAAATGTTTTAACAAGTGTAAATATGTGTACTAAAATAAAAACTTTCAACAACCGAGTCTTAAACTGAACAAGTTTTACAGACTTTTGATGAACCGAAATGGAATAATGAGTTCCTGAACCTCCTGAATGAGGTGTGTTTGGGGTTCTTATCATGCTGGAATACTGCATACTGATCATTCTCTGCTTCAGTATGTCACAGTACATGTTGGCACTCATGGTTCCCTCAATGAACTGTAACTCCCCAGTGCCATCAGCACGCATGCAGCCCCAGACCATGACACTCCCACCACCATGCTTGACTGTAGGCAAGACATACTTGTCTTTGTACTCCTCACCTTGTTGCTGCCACACACGCTTGATACCATCTGAACCAAATAAGTTTATCTTGGTCTCATCAGATCACGGGACATGGTTCCAGTAATCCATGTCCTTAGTCTGCTTCTCTTCAGCAAACTGTTTGCGGGCTTTCTTGTGCATCATCTTTAGAAGAAGGTTCCTTGGAGGGTTTCTGGGACAACAGCCATGCAGACCAATATGATGCAGTGTGCGGCGTATGGTCTGAGCACTGACAGGCTGATCCCCCACCCCTTCAACCTCTGCAGCAATGCTGGCAGCACTCGTACGTATATTTCCCAAACACAACCTCTGGGTATGACGCTGAGCACGTGCACTCAACTTCTTTGGTCGACCATGGCGAGGCCTGTTCTGAGTGGAACCTGTCCTGTTAAACCGCTGTATGGTCTTGGCCATCATGCTGCAGCTCAGTGTCAGGGTCTTGGCAATCTTCTTATAACCTACGCCATCTTTATGTAGAGCAACAATTCTTTTTTTCAGATCCTCAGAGTTCTTTTCTATGAGGTGTCATGTTGAACTTCCAGTGAGCAGTATGAGGGAGTGTGAGAGCAATGACACCAAATTTAACACACCTGCTCCCCATTCACACCTGGGACCTTGTAACACTAACAAGTCACATGACACTGGGGAGGGAAAATGGCTATTTGGGCCCAATTTGTACTCACTTTAGTGAGACACTGAGATTATGATATATATATATATATATATATATATATATATATATATATACACACACACACACACACACACATACACACACACACACACACACACACATATATGTGTGTTTTTAAATTACTGTCAGAGCTGCTCCTATGGAAACTTAATCCGCACCTTCTGGCTATTGTTGAACTGAGAGTTCAGCATTGCTCTTGAACAGAATAAAGCAGATTATGAGCTTCATTATTGAAGTTTCTAAAATCCTTACAAGGAATCCTTACCAACTTATAAATCACAGTTGTAATGATTTATGAATATAGCCTTCATACAAAGTGTTACTATAAGCCCTTCGATGAAAATTCTCCACTCTCATAATTTTTTTTCTCTCTCGAAGTAAGACCTCTCCAGGGTTTGAATTGAATTGGAATTGACCCAATACTATAAACACGGAATATGAATACATGGATCATTCTGCTGTGTAAAAGATCGGGATTTTTTGCATAAAACTGTCACGTTATAATACTGTTATTATATGCTATTGTCATGTTATAATATTAGTGGCATAATACTTTAGCTACAATGTAGATACAAACTGATTTCCTCCATTGGTTTTGCTGACGCACCTCCATAAGGCCATTCTGTGAAATATACTGCTTGTATATTCCTGTGGATTATGCCTACCACTGCTTATTTGTTATGATAGTATAATTTACAGCCTTACATCTCCTATTTACTGCCCAAAATGCCCTCTTCACTTTCACTTGAATTCAAATATATATAAATAATAATAAAAAAGCCCAAAACAAACAAACAAAAAAACTGGTTGTGTGTGCATTTTCACTCCCTCAGGACATTGTTTTGTGCTGTACACTGTAGATTTGTAGATTGTAATAACTCAGCATAGAGAGATCTGCATAATACTTGAACATGCATTTGCAAGTCAATTTATTGTTGGCTGTAGATGGGAAAATTGCAGACCCTAGACAGACCTGACTGTTTCACTTGGGTTTCAGCATAGCAGCTGATAAATTCATTATATGACCTATATGGCACGGTGTGTTTACACAACAGTATATATCTAAAAGTTTGTGTACACCTGACCATCACACTCATATGTGTTTGTTGAACATCCATCCATCCATCCATCCATCCTCAACCGCTTACTCCTTCTTCAGGCGTCACGGGGAACCTGGAGCCTATCCCAGGAAGAATCGGGCACAAGGCGGGGTACACCCTGGACAGGGTGCCAGTCCATCGCAGGACACAATCACACACACTCACACACCCATTCACACACTACGGACACTTTAGACACGCCAATCAGCCTACCATGCATGTCTTTGGACTGGGGGAGGAAACTGGAGTACCCGGAGGAAACCCCCGCAGCACGGGGAGAACATGCAAACTCCGCACACACACGGCCCCGGCGGGAATAAAACCCCCGGACCCTGGAGGTGTGAGGCGAACGTGCTAACCGTTTGTTGAACAAACCATTCCAAATTTATTCAATCCAATCCTTTGCTCAAGTTCACTCGAGGTCTTCCACTCCAACCTTCATGGAGTTTGCTTTGTGCACAGGGGCATTGTTATGCTGGAACAGGTTCGGGCCTCTTCGTTCCATTGAAGAGAAACTGAAATCTTACAACATAAAAGACATTCTGTACAATTGTGTGTTTCCAACTTTGTAGAAACACACAGTTTGGGGTAAAACCCCATGAGTCACTCCACATGGGTGTTATGGTCAGGTGTCCACATACTTTTCCACATACATTTAATAAAAAAAAAAATAAAAAAAAAAAAAAAAAAAAAAAAAAAAATATTAAATAATAAAAAAATGAAGACACTGCTTGATCTGTCTGTGTGTAAGAACTCTTCTCTGCTATGATTCTGTGATGAATTCATTTGAAAGTCAATATCTGATTACAAACTGGATTGATTAGGTGTATGTTAGTTTTGCTATGGCACATAACTTCCACACAACTTGATCAAACCATGACAATCTAGCAAGATTGTAGACATCTTCAGGCAGACTGACTGCTTTTACCACTCACACTGAGGTAGTTCAAATGATCTTTGCAGGCAGACACCTAGGAAAGATTAGAAAATAGCCTAAACAAAAGCATGTTCTTTCGGTGAATTGTGTTTACAACATTTTGGGCAGATCCAGGTTTTCATCAGGCATAACAGCATCCACCATCTCAGACCTCCAGACAATTCTTGACATCAGACATCTGTAACATGAAGGAGCAACCATGTTACAGATACAGAACATGAAGGAGCAATCATGTTACAGATACAGAACATGAAGGAGCAACCATGTTACAGATACAGAACATGAAGCAGCAACCATGTTACAGATACAGAACATGAAGCAGCAACCATGTTACAGATACAGAACATGAAGGAGCAATCATTTACGCATGAGCGTAAATCACGAATGGATAAAGATCATGTGACGAGTCATTGCCTCTGTTGCAATTTTGTTTATATAACAGTAAACTGTCCTCCATCGTTTAGGTCCTATGAATTATTTATCAGATAAGCTTGAACCCATAAATGATAGGTTTTTACAATGACAGTAATGTGTATGTAACTGTTCAGTTATAAGTTAACTAAAGTTTATAATAAAAAAAACGATCTGAAATTCTTATTTCTTTGCTGTTTTATAACATTATGCCTATCCCTGTTGCTTCAGTTTTCACAATAACACCTTTCCATCATGACCTCTGCATTCCAGTCAGGTCCTTGATATGTCGTGTCTTGCTTTTATATTATATGCAGAAGCCATAGAGAATGTCACAAATTCATTCAAGTCCACAATTTAGCAGAAATTTCACAACAGGGCTTCCTTTTGTGTCTCACTGATATTACATTAAAAAATGTGAATGCAAAGAAAACGTGAAGACATTCTAAACACATGTAACGTGTCCTTCACATCAAACAGCGTGCTGGTCTCAGGTTAAAAAAAAAACAAACTTAAATATTGTAATAAAACCTAGTTGCGCTGCTTAAACAGCATGTTGGCTGTTCTTGAGATACTATATAAATATTGAAATACTTCAGAGAAATCCTATTGTGCAGTAATGTGTGAACCCATTTAACATTTCATGCTTGAAATATAACTTCCCATGACTCATCTTGTATAAATGATGAGCAATGTACATTTCAGTCTCGACACATTCACCACACTAAATGTTTGGAATTATTCACAGGATTATATCAACAGGATGTTGCATCATCCACATTTCCTGAAGATCATGGGAAGAAGAAAAGTATCCCAAGTATCTTATGTTTAGTGATAATGTTATACTGACTGATGAGTTTGTTTGTTTTTTTTTTAAATACACCCCTGTACAACCTTGCTATCCGAATGGTAGCTTTTGTTTACTTCCTCAAATGTTGAACGATTGGGCTAGATCTGAGAGCGAGTTTTATTCTAAATAACCAGAATTAATCTATGCAAACAAATACAGCGTGTAAGTCTAAGATACTGTACCAAATCTGTTAATCTATAGTAGCCTATATGTCATATCGTAAGTTTTTAAAAACACTTTATTTGAGGCTGTCATTAATGTTGTCCCGCACCACCAAAAATCTAAGATCACGAGCCACTGTTGCATTTAATCACTGTTCTTTTCATCTTTGAAGCCTAGCACTCGCTCTTCTTAATAAAACAATCTTATTGGCTGATCTGAAGTTAAAGCAGATCTCTGTAACATGCCACACCAGCAGCCTTGACTAGAAGATTTGTTTGTGTAGACTCAGTCAGTGAGCAGTCTTATTGCTTCCCAGCTTATCTGAGGCTCTGAATGGCATGAAGGCACATTAATATGAAACCTTTTTTTTTTCTTTCCTGTAGCTTATCATGGTTATAGAGATTGATTAATTCTTCTCATCATTCCTCTGCTACTTTCTCTACTTTCCGACTTTTGTAATATTTGCATAAATCAGGCTAGAGATGGACGGCCGTCATCTGCCTGTGTAATCTGGCGATGAGCGAACGCAGCCTCCGCAGTAGCATATCTAAGCTCTTATTAGCATATTTTTGTCTTTGATTTTTTTTTTTTTGCTACACTGATGGGACTTTGTTAATTAAATGTTGAATTACTGTGCATATCTAAAAACTTTTCTTTTTTCCTTTTCAAAAATCTCTGTGAACTTGTCTGATGCTTCCTTCACATCACAAAACGGCTTGCTGTTCTCTCTGGAAGGGGATTATTTGTGGATGAATTCCACGTGTAGAGGCCAATACAATGTCACAAATAGCAATTTCGGAAAATTCTACTGATACTGTACCTATGATAGCAATACGTTCATGTTTGCAAGCTATGTTTTGATCAATAACTTTACAACGATCGAGTCCTTCCATATTGTGTGAAATTTCATAAATATTAAAATACATAAATGCTGAAATTTGATTGAGGAGCGGGGAATAAATGAGGATTTCCGTATACTCTAACTACTTACCAAAACACTCATCAATCTTAATCAGCATCACAGAGCTAAGAGCACGAAAACACACATTTCATACATTTTATTGCGTCGTATTTCCACAGAGGCTTTGCTAACCCAGTTCTTTGTCCAACCACCCGAGGTGCTTTTTTCAGTGACTTAGACACGGTGTCACTGCTCTCAAAAACAACAACAAAAAATGTTAAAAAATAATCAAATCTAAGCCAAAACAAGCTTCAGTATCAGCAGTTGCTTTTGAATGTGAAACCTGGAACAATTACCAAACAAGTAACATCTTAACGTTCAGTACGTTAAAAATATAAATAAATAAATAAATCCAGAGGATTATGGAAGATTTGATGTTTACGTAGTTATGACATAGTTGTTCATACATAATTTAACATTTATAGCCATCATGTTTGCATTTATGTAAAGGTATATAAAACTATTTTTCCTTATTGAAGTTAATAAAACATAGAGCTCATTAAATTCTCACTTTCCCATGCTGGAACCTAAAATGACAGCGTCATCTCGGACTGTTACAATGACCTTGGACTTGAGACTCCTTCCAAACAATGCTAAATAAATAAATCTCCTCACAGAAAACTGAACCATATAATGAATTATTCACATTCCGGTTTAAGTTTCTGAATAGAAATGATAACAGGTTCGAATGAATGCAGTAATATAAACCTTGCAGTGCTGTTGTAGAAAAAATAATAATAATAATAATAATAATAATAAAAAAAACACTTTCTTGACTTTCAGAATTGAGAATTCAACAGTGCTGTGGTATAATATCATATAATGAAATTTATGAAGTTAATTTATTCATGAGTGCTCGTTATTTTTGGCTCAAATTCTGTCAATACCATCTGACTGAGTGCCATGCTGGCTCCTGCTGTGGAGATGGACTGGCTTTGTGTTGCTCATGGGTCTAATAGAGAACCTTTTTTTATTTCTCTCTCTATTTAAAACGGATAATTTCAGTGTTTCAGTATTTGCTTGTGTAGCAGCAGTGATGGGAAAAATTGTTAAGAACAAACCCACAGTAAGCTGGAGATTGCCAGTGTGCTTCATTTACTTCCTTGAGTGACTTATTACTTAATCCAATGAAGCATTGCCATCTGTTGAACATTTAAGTACATTTTAGCTGCAGCTCAGCTGGTGGAGATGCTGGTGAGTGGACTGCAGGCGTAAAGATAGCTGTGGTCGACTCCTCAGAGAAAAAAAAAATGTCATGGTTGCGTCTTTGCAAAGTCTTTGTGGCAGTCTAGGAAAACCCTTAGATGTTGGTGTGGTTGAATTCTTAAAAAAATAAATAAATAACCCAGCCATAATTACAGTTTTCTGTCTATAACGTACATTAACACCCAAGATTTACTATTGCTGAATGTCTTCTCCTTCAAACCTCAATTTTTAAATAACCTGGATAGCACCATGGGGCACAAAGCACAGAAAGAGCTTGGATGGGACTTGAGTTCATCGAAGGATATCAGAAATATTCATTCACAACTAGAGGGAATTTATCCGCCAGCTAACATGTATTTGGGGGAGGTTGGAGAACAATGGAGGACCTTGAGCTCAGGATTGAATCCCAAGTCCGTGGACCAGTTGGTAGCAATGCTACTTGTGAAGTCCTGTTGGGCAGCTACTCTATGCGATTAAAATATATTGGTCAGGGGTTACTTAACCATTACCACCACTGGCTGTTCCTCTTCTTCACCTTCAAGTGCTTTATCCTAGTCAGGGTTGTAGTGGATCTGGAGGCTTTCCGAGGAATACACCATTGAAGGGATGCGAGGGAGTATTCCCGCACTGCTGCAATCAAGGGCTGTCCCAGGGGCAATAGCCAATCCACAATGCTTTTAGAAAGTAGGAAAAAACTCATGCGACATGAATAGAACAGGTTCAACCCTGGACCTGGGAGCTGTGAGACAGCAACACTAAAGGCTGAGCACAGTCCTTAATGACTACTTTTGAATTCGATTTTTTAAATCCTTATCCATTCACAGATCATGCTGTCAAGCTGAATCTCCGCATGTCACGTGTCAGCAATCTCCCCATCAGTGGCTAGCATGGACGCCCTGTGAGATTCTCTTCAGGCCTCTCGACATACTGACTGGGCCTGTCCTTTCATTTCTCTAACTGCTCTGAGCTCGCTCATCACTCTGTCAATCTGAGTCACCGTGCCGTCATGCCTTTGGTCCAACGCCTTCACGGAGGAACGACAATGCAGTGACTCTGCTCAGATTGACAGGCCGATCAGAGTACAGCAGCACGGCTAGACAAAATATATCTGCGGCAGAATTGGAAACCGTCAGCCTGTCGTCTGGGACTCCAGAATAGCACCAAGGCCTTGTAACCGAATTCTGATTCCTTCTGTGACATTTGAGAGCAATTTCCTGTTCCCACTAAAAGTTCAAGCACAGCCCGATGAAAAGGCGGCTTTTGGCTAATAGCATCAGAAAATCAGGCAATTGTAAATGGGTATTGCAATACAGATGGTGAAGTGACTCAAATATTGGTTTAACAATGACCACCGCGAGGAGTAGGGCTTTACATCATGGCTCAGCACGGACAGAGGTTGAAAAGGCTTACTGAGAAATGCTACAGCTAACACATTGATTCAGATTGCACTTATTCCATCTGACGTAAGTAACCAGAAATAAAAATCAATCAATTTAGGCCAGTGATTTAAAGGAAAGCAACATGTATGAATAAGTATTATAGAACTTCACAATGTGTAGGTATTTAGGAATAAATATTTCAGTAAATAAAATGGTATCGAGGGAATAGAGGATATAGAGTGTTGCAGTGGTTAGCATTGCAGCCTCGCAGCTCGAGTCATAAGTATGATCCTTCGAGCTGCTCTCGCTATTTTCTTGTAGGTTCTCTGATTGCCTCCAAAAACATGGCAATAGATGGACTGATGAAGATAAATTACCCCTACATGCGTGTGAGCGGAACGTGGATCAATTCAAATTCATTTGATTCAGGTTTCTGCTGGAAAATTAATGTTTCGAAACTTTCCATTCTATTCTTTTTGAATGCATCGTTGTTTGCCAGAATACGCTTTACATATGTCTAACTTCTTGTACATCTGTGTACTTTTTATATACAGAATACACACAACCACGCACCAACTAACTGGGAAAGCTGGACTCTTAATGACTCAAATTTATCTCTCATTTAGAGTCCACTAGCGATAGCGTCCATGCTGACGCTAGTCATTATCACCTAATTGGTACTGAGGGTTCACATGAGATGATGAAGAGGCAAGAACGAGTCATCCAGATGACACACTGATGGTGGGTGGAGCTGATGAACTGCACGTCATTCAGTTGTCAATTCGCTTCTTATTTTTGGCACACAAAGGAACTATTTGTATGTATTTGACAAAGCTGTCAACTATATCACAAGGGTGATGTTATACTTCAAAATGAATTGTGTCTGTGCAGAGCTTGGTGTCATTTTTCATAGCTATTCGCCTTCACTATTATCCAAGATGTTTTAACAACATACCAAGTGATTTTAGATAGATGAATCAGCGAGAACCTGAAAGAACTAATGAAGGGGTAAGGGGTCGTACCAAATACAGTGAAGGTAAGGGACCATACCAAATCCAGTGCATACGTATTCATGCCACTTGAGCCATGAAGCATGGTGGTGGTTGCATAGTGTTGTGTTTTACCCTTGGCCTCTTGCTGTTTCTCGGACTTTTTATACAGTCACTGACTTTTCGTGGATGGCCTCCAGACCTAGTCATGGTTGTGCCAAATTCTTGACATTTTAATTCTTTCAAAATGAATCCTTGTTGTCATTTCTCATATGTGCCTACTCTATTATCCACTCCATTAATTTGTTGCTTGTTCCTCAGCTTGTACTTCGCTCCTATTTCTCATTTGTTTGCTCAGAGAAGAGACACACAATCCATATGTAAGTGTGACCCTCACTGTGTTTCACTGAGTAATTGTAGGGAGTGTGAAGTCAGCTCTTCCTCACATTCGTAGCAATTATTCTGAAACACTCTCTCCTGCTAGTATGTGTGTGTGTGCACATGGTTTTATATCTTCTTGGGGACAAAATGTCACCTCAAGGATTGGATTATGTGATCGTTTTGACCAGATAAATGTCCCAACAAGAAAAACTGATTTTACAAGAAAACATAATGAAACTTTTATTTAAGAAATATTAAAACAACAACAAAAAAAAAAAGAGCAAAATGGTTTCTTCACAAGCATAGTAAAACAAACGTCGGTCTGTGTGTGTGTGTGTGTGTGGTTTGAAAGTGGGCAGTTATTGTACTTCTGTGGAAAATCCCAGTGGGGTACAATGTGATCACACTGTTTCCAGCAACAGTTTATCACAAAACCTGCAAGATGATAGAAATGTGGATTTTCATTCAGCAGCAGCAGCAGAAAATAATAGAGAGAGAGAGAGAGAGAGAGATCTTTTTCAAATACTGTACATACCAGTGGAAAACAATATAAAAGTGAAGTGGGAGGAGGTTGAACCAATCACGGCTTTAAAAAAAAAAAAAAAAGCTGAGTTGTGTCTTTCTGGTGTTTCACAGAGCAGTCATTTTCATGGTCAGCACTATGTCGAATGTGCATTCAACTCTGACCAGGCTGTGCATGCTTCATGAACTTCAGGAATAATCTTGCAAATCCCTTCTCACAAACCATAGACAAGCTCTTCAATGGTTAGGCGTGGATCTCCCCAAAGCAACATAGCCATAAAAGTTCATAAAATGGTTGCAAGAACATAATTGGAACATTTTCTCCAACAGTTATGTAGCTTTTGGGAATTTTACGACCATAAAAAACAAAAAAGAAAAAAAACAAAACCAACGTCTAAATTGTTGACCGAGCCCACATGTCTGTGATATTCCAGCCTGCACTGGGGTTTCAATCCCTCCCAGATTGTAGACTGGGTTAACACTAACACTGGGTTATTCAAGCAAGAAGTGAGTGCTGGGTCTCTCTCTCCCGCTCTCTCTCTCTCACACACACACACCCCCTTTATCAGTGTGCTGAGTGAGAACGTCCAATGCAGACGTCCACTGTTCCATTTTCTGATAAAGCCCATGCAGTTGACCCCTCTGCAACCTCTTTGAAAGTGCAGCTCTCGAGAGCTTATCGGAGCTATGCAGCACCTGTAATTCCAGCCTAGTTCAGAGCGACATAAGGGTGATGCCTCTAAGAGCACAGCAACTGGCATACATACTAATTACCAAACTTAAAAACCACTTCATAATTCAACGCTGCTGTTTTTTTTTTTTTTGTTAAATCGATTTTTTTATCCAAGCTCTCTGAATTTAAACAACAAAAGCCCCATCAGGACATCTGTGTGTCTTCATCTTCACCCGACGCTAATGCTGTTAAGTGCTTTCTGGGATCAGTGAGTACGGACTCGCCGAGCGCTTAGTAGGTGTCCATCTTGTGCAGCTCTCCTCCAGGGATGTTTGGGTCTTTCATGTGGAAGGGACAATAGCACTAACCTCGTCGAAGGCCCCTGCGGGACGACCCAGCTGCACCTCCTAATCTGATTTGCGCTCTGATTTGGAGAGGCTCTCGCAAAAATGAATGGCTTTTAGCCATAACATTGCACTCTGAGAGAAAAAGACCCATTTGTGATGTTTATAGTAATCCAGTTTAGTCTGGATATATTCTGTTTGGAAACAAAGGATGATGTTTGACCGGAGAGGCTAAGCTGAGAAAAACACCATAGCCCTGATGCATTAAAGGGTCGTCTGTAGGAAAAAAAAAAAGTTGATAACACCCACCAGAAAGGCACATACTGATTTACTGAGGGCATCTACAAAGGATGTTGTCTTTATCGTGAGCTAAGTAGCATGTGGTCTGCTTTGCAGATTGAAATATTGCACAGCATTTAAGCAAAGCACGAAATAAACACCACGAGAAAAAAATAAGTCCTGAATCACCCTGCTATTAAACATACTGTATGTGAAGGAGGTGACACTAGCTACAAGTATTGCTAATGCTAGCTAATTTGGTTTTTGTTTTAATTTGTTTAGTTTTTTTTTTTTTTTTAAATAACGTAGCTTTGTTTTTTTGTTGTTTTTATTTTTACACCAATTAGCCATTTTCACATAGCCAAAAATATGTTTATATACAGACAAATGTAACAAGAACAATGTAAATACTTATACTAAATAGCGCATCACATGCATAGTTGTGCCACGGCTAGCATGGACCTGTTAATAAGAACCAGAGAATAACAGGATCTAGTGAGAAAAATGAGACTTGAACAACATCTTTATCCTTGTTTATGAGTGTGAAAGATTCACAGGGCAATCCTTACACATTTGTTTGAAACAAACCAGAAACGAAAATATTGTCCACATTGAAGATCTAACGCGCTAGTTTAACAAACATACATACTATAAAAGGTAGGGAGCTCATTATCTTTTTGTGCTGTTGATTACCAGTTGTGATAGCATGAGGTGTTGATTATTTGTTGAATTAATGCAATGAAGTAGTGAATTATCGAAATGTTTATGCTTCATCAGCGCATGACAGCTAGAGACCGCTGGCTATTTTAATAATTGATAAAAAAAAAAAAAAGTCTTTGTTGTGGCATGTCAATACTGAGTTTCCTCGGATTGATAAAGTAGCTCAAGGGTAGTTAGCTACTTTTTTTCTTCACTTACAGTGTTGCTAGAAAATTTTACTGTATAAAAAGAGTTATTTGGCTGTATCTTTGCTACTCTACCTTCCGTACAGGGTTTTGTGTAGGTTTTGGTGATTGTTGCAGCCAATAAATGCATGATTTTGTTCTGAAATTGGTGAATTTGTAATTGCACAAAATTGTTTTACACGGTCTCTTGCAGTGATGTTTGTTGGTAAATGAAACCTTTTAGCTGTACTCATGTTCGACGTACGTGAACCGAAGAGGGTTTTGTCAGAATGTTGTCACATGGCACGTCTGTGGTATTTTTTTTTTTAATTGCTTGATTTTTTGTTAATTTCTGCACAAAATTCTAAATCATGAGTAGATTGCTACGATTGCAAAGTAGATTCAATAACTACATTATTTTCTCTGCAAAAATAAATAAATAAATACATTGTAATGCAGTGAAGCAAAAATTTGGAACTTTATTATATTATTTGAATAAGAAACAAAGGCCATTAAGTGCAGTCCTAACAGGAGAAGAAAAGAGGAGAGGACTCGAATGAAAGCAGGCAGACCTGGCCTTGTACTAAACTGTATAATAGTAAGGAGCAGGACACGCATTAAATGAAAATGTCGACACTAAAAAAAAATTTTAATTGAATTAATAAGTACAATGCTTAACCCTGGTAAGACAAGCAAATTCTATCAAACCAGCACGAAAAAAAAACTCAAGAGTGAAGACAAAATTAAAAACAGCAAGAAACACTGGTCTATCTGGCCCTTCCCCACTCCCAGCTCATAAATGCATGGATATGAAAAAATAAATACAATCCACCTCTTATATTGGCAGCAGCACTATAAATGAATGGGTGCAGAAATCAGGCATAAGCACCAGTCCGGCTCATTCACTCCTCCTCTCCCCTCATGAGCGCTGAGCACCAGCATCCAGGAAATACCCATCATCCAAGCGTCTAGCAGCAGACTCTATTTTTTTGAGCAGTATGTGTGTGTGTGTGTGTGTGTGTATATATCTATCTCAGACTTTTGCCTATATAATTAGTGCGGCAAAAGACGCCCTGGGTTCTCTTACCCTATTCAACTTCCAAGTCTATGGTTGCAATTCCCCTTGTATGTGTTTCAATGTCCTACAGTGTCACTGACTAGATGAATGGTGTTAAAGGAATTCCCAACACCCAGGTCGAGTTAATGTATATGTATTAAAAAAAAAAACAATTATATGCATAAATCAAGTTAGAAATAAAATGTATTCAAAACTTTAACGCATGTTATCCCTTTTTCTAAAGGTTTTTAAGTCAATCCAATACCCACTCAACATGTTAGGTATAAAACCATGTAGATGCATAGAACAAGCAGTTTTCAGTTCCACCCTTTAACCTCTGGGCCCAAAACAATAGTCTACCGAAGCCGGAACACCAGACTGTCTATAAACCCCTCACACACCACTGTTCCTGATGCAGGCCTGAATCGGAGCTCGGGGACGTTGAGGCCTGAAAACTGGACTGGCCGCTTCACGCGAATCGCGCAACAAAACAAACAAACAAACAAACAAACAAACAAACAAACAAAACAAACTCACTCGGTTGATGGAGATGTCCGTGTCCACAGATTGTCCAGAGTCTCCGCACGTCACTGCAGTTGCTCACGCGCTGCTGTAGTTCAACAACAGGCGGTCTTCCTCCGGTTCATCTCGCGGTCTTGTGCCTCCAGAAGCAACTCATTCGCTTTCGAAGCCGGTTAGCATGACACAGTCCTAGCTACCGAGTGGCTAACTTTTCAAGCAATACCATTAGCTGAACTATTCAGACAAATTCGCTTTGAAAACGTCTCTATGTGATACCGACTTCTTCTACATGCTAAGTAGTGAATAGGTGATCGGTCTGACAACCATTAAGTGTTACTTCAGCATGAAAAGTCGCATTAATCACTGTACAGTTCTCCAGTGTGATCTTCTCTGTGCCTCACCTGCAGCCCCAAAAAAACAACAACCACGTGACCTTTCCTTACACAGGATTTGCCTCCTCCCCTGACCTCTCACCTTTCCCATTGATTGGCTAACAGTTAACCTAGAACTAAATCATTGTATATCTTTCATATTTTTTCATAGAACAAAGTAACAATCTTTTCCACATGAATTTGTACTTACAATTATTTATCATGGGAATACAGACTTCCAAAAATACAGTGTGTGAATTTAAATAGGAAACTTAACCATGTATTTTCTACAGGGTTATATATATATATATATATATATATATATATATATTATATATATATATAATATAACTGAAAACCATAAATTCCCAATCTTAATCATGCTGACTACTTATTAAAAAATTTTTAGTGAGTGACCTACTTTCATATACACTGGTCACATGGCTGATCTTCTACACCTGGCCTTTGTAATTAGTTACTGTACCTCACTATGGACCAATATGAGTAATTTGGTTTATTTTACACCAATCGAAGGTGTTCTGCTCTAGAAATCAATCAATGTGATCCGGGCTCGTGGCTCAGAAAATGGAGTCTCATTAACATTCTCCAAAGTGAGCATAATGTAACAAGGATTTATTTTTTGCTCATTAGTATTTTTCTTTTATGTCACACCCACATTTGTAGCTGTCCCATGAGTTTTGTATCGTCCTATTTCGGCCTCCTGTTGGTGGATTTTAGACAAGCATCATAGCAGTGATCATGCTGAGATTTCAATATCAGTCCCAGTTATAGAACATTGTTATCTGTCATCTTTGGCCATAATGGTACTATATTGGCTGCCATTGAATATGTCACATTACACATTATGGATTGGGAGGTTGCATTGACAGCCTCAGGTGTGAGCTGGGCCATCCACCTCAGACAGGAACTGGACTTGGGAGGCCATCCCGACGGCCTCTGCCATAAGCAGAACTTGGCAGACCATGCTGTTGACCTCAGACAAGAAAATGGTGTGGGAGGCCGTGTGTCGACCTCAGACAGGAACATGGCATGGGAGGTCATGCCGTTGACTTCAGACAGGAACATGGCAAGGGTGGCCATTCTGTCAACCTCAGAAAGGAACATGGCATATGAGACCATCCTGTCTCCCTCTGGCAGGAATGTGGCTTAGGAGGCCCTCCTGTTGGCCTCTGGCAGGAACATGGCTTGGAAGGCCATACCATCGAGTTCAAGCAGGAACATGGCTGAGATCTTGCGGGTCTTAGGCTGGAGCTCTGGAGATGTGGTTGCCACATTGATACCAGACTGGAATTTGGTAGGGAAGACCACCTTTTGGGTCCCAGGCTGGAGCCCTGAAGATAAAGTCACCACGTTGAAATCTGGCTGGAGCACTGCATGAGAGACCACCTTGCAGGTATCAGGCTGGAGCTCTGGATATGAGATCGTCATGTTGACCTCCAACTGGAGCTCTGCAGGGGAGACCACCTTGTGGGACTCAGGCTGGAGCTCTGGAGAGGAGGTCACCACGTTGACCTCCAGCTGGACCTGGGCTGTGGAGGCCATCCTGTCAGCCTGCTCATCATAAGTGGTAAACAGTGGGATGGGTTTATCTGACTGGCTGACCCCCCCAAAAGTTTTTCCAGGTCGGGTTTGCATTTTGGACTCCCAAACACTTTCACAAATAGTCCCTCAAACTGAGGTATGTCACTAAGTCCACTGGATTCAATGGCAAATAGAAACTCTGCCCACTGTCGGGCTGGGCCAAAGACCCGGAACAGCATGAACCCCAACCACTGCTTCTCATCTGGCGTGGGGTCCTCCAGGATTGCAAAATATACCTGGGGATACTGAACCATGTTTAAAACTGGCAAGGTTTTATTGGTGTGACAGCTCCTCCACTTTCTTGCTGCATCCATGTTTTAGACTAAGTATTCTGTCATGTAAACAAGGTGGAGACGGATACAAGCGCAGTTAAAGGCTTCAATGAGAAGCAGGCAGACAAATCCAAAATGATAGACAGAAACATAGTCAAAAACAGGCATGGGTCAGGCAATCTACAAATGGGCAAAAACTGGGCTTACACTAGAAATGAGGAAATAAGGGCAGAATCAACAACTGGGAAATGAGGACAATGAACACAATCTTGGTATGGCTCTGGCGGCAAAACACAGAAACACAATACTTTGCCACGAACAGAGACACACGAGTTTAAATACTAATCATACTCACCGGGGAGACACAGAACAGCTGCGACACATTATGAGACAACCAATAACATAACAGGGGCAGAGACATGACAAAAATCATAACAAAAAACATGTCAAAAACTAAACAAAATAAGACAACATGGAAGCTCTCACTGTTGCTGAGAGGAAATCTCTGACAGAAAGTGACACGGAAACTGAGACTAGTGTGGCCAAAGAGCAGGTTTTAAATTTCCAGTAGCCTTTTTCCATGAACTGAAGCAAAAATGAAGCAATTTACAGTACTATGTCTTAATATTGAGCAAATTTACCCAGATGATGATCTAATTAATTAAATCAGTATGTAATGATAGTATAGTTGGTGTTATGTTTAGTATTAACATCATTTTCTCTGATGCACTAAGAGCAAATTCACCTTATTAATATAAGGCACATTTATTTGTACACTTCATATCATGGTATTTTTTTCAATGAGTCTCATCACCATCTATCTCCACTGTACTTCATATAGTTTAAGTTTTAATCTTCCTGAACATTTCAGACACAATATGGATAAACATTCTGTATATTTTTGTTGCTCTGCTAGTGGAACTAGATCCCGGAAAAGCCACACTCACTTTATCAACCATCAGCTAACTGTCTAGCTTGCTCAAATTGATTGGTACATTCTCATTAAAGCTGCATCCAGTATCGTTTACCATTTCTGCTGATGATGTCAGTAACTTTACTTTAGAAATTGGGAAGTAAAATTTTATGTGGTGAACACAGATGAGCAGAGTGGTGCAAAGAGTGAAATATCCCAGCAGAGTTGGGGTACTCGATCCCGGACTCGGACTTGAGTCTGGACTCGGACTTGAACTTGACACAGACTATGACATTTTGGACTCTGTATTTCTTCTGAGTACAGTCGGAATGTTAGTTAGCTACTGCTATTTAAAGTAGCTGTCTAGCTGCTAAGGAGCTACTCTATTGATGTTTTACGAGATGAGGTTAAACTCCTTGAAGAATTGTTTAAAATATGAAATAGAATAAAAAAGACTAAATGAGTTCAATATGATTGTATATATTAAGTACATATTTTAATTTTCATGTCATATTTTGCACCTAGCGATTAGCGCAGAGATTGGCAACAAAATACTTAAACATGAGTGTATGTATGTGTGTGTACAGTGCATCCGAAAAGTATTCACAGCGCTTCACTTTTTCCAGATTTTGTTATGTTACAGCCTTATTCCAAAATGAATTAAATTCATTATTTTCCTCAAAATTCTACAAACAATACCCCATAATGACAACGTGAAAGAAGTTTGCAAATTTATTAAAAATAAAAGACAAACAAACAAAAAAACATGTACATAAGTATTCACAGCCTTTGCTCAATACTGTGTTGATGCACCTTTGGCACTAATTACAGCCTCAAGTCTCTTTGAGAATGATGCTACAAGCTTGGCACACCTATGTTGGGGCAGTTTCTCCCATTCTTCTTGCAGGATCGCTCAAGCTCCATTAGGTTGGATGAGGAACGTCGGTGCACAGCCATTTTCAGATCTCTCCAGAGATGTTCAATCGGTTTCAAGTCTGGGCTCTAGCTGGGCCACTCAAGGACATTCACAGAGTTGTCCTGTAGCCATTCCTTTGTTATCTTGGCTGTGTGCTTAGGGTCGTTGTGCTGTTGGAAGATAAAACCTTCACCCCAGTCTGAGGTCCAGAGCGCTCTGGAGCAGGTTTTCATCAAGGATGTCTCTGTACGTTGCTGCATTTATCTTTCCCTCAGTCCTGACTAGTCTCCCAGTTCCAGACACTGAAAAACATCCTCACAGCATGATGCTGCCACCACCGTGCTTCACTGTAGGGATGGTATTGGCCAGGTGATGAGTGGTGCCTGGTGTCCTCCAGACATGATGCTTGACATTCATGCCAAAGAGTTTGATCTTTGGCTTGGTCTTTGTCTGAGAGTCTGTCAGGTGCCATTTTGCAAACTCCAGGCGTGCTGTCATGTGCCTTTTACTGAGGAGTGGCTTCCATCTGGCCACTCTAACATACAGACATGATTGGTGGAGTGCTGCAGAGATGGTTGTTCTTCTGGAAGGTTCTCTTCTCTCCACAGAGACATGCTGGAGCTCTGTCACAGTGATCATCAGGTTTTTGGTCACCTCCCCCGGGTGGCCAGCACTATTAAGAGTCCTGCTGGTTCCAAACTTCTCCCATTTACAGATGTTGGATGCCACTGTGCTCATTGGGACCTTCAATGATGCAGAAATGTTTCCTTCCCCAAATCTGTGCCTCGATACAATCCTGTCTCAGAGGTCTACAGACAATTCCTTGGACTTCATGGCTTGGTTTGTGCTCTGACATGCATTGGTAACTGTGGAACCTTATATAGACAGGTGTGTGCCTTTCCAAATCATGTCAAATCAACTGAATTTATTGCAGGTGAATAAAGTTGTAGAAAGATCTCAAGTATGATCAGTGGAAACAGGATGCACCTGAGCTCATCTTGAGTGTCATGGCAAAGGCTGTGAATGCTTATGTACAAGTGCTATTTTTGTTTTTTACTTTTAATAAATTTGCAAAGATTTCAAACAAACTTCTTTCACGTTGTCATTATGGGGTATAGGTTGAAAATAATGAATTTAATCCAATTTCGAATAAAGCTGTAACATAACAAAATGTGGGAAAAGTGAATACTTTCACAAGCTCTGTAAATACTTTCCGGATGCACTGTATATACATTGGGGGAAATAAGTATTGAATGCATCAACATTTTTTTTTTCAGTACATATATTTACAATGAGGCTATTCACATGAAATTTTCACCAGACGTCAGTATTAACTCAAGAAATCTGCAAATTGAAAGAATTCACAACATTAAAGTCCATAAATAAAGCTATGTGTAATAAAGTGGAATGACACGGGAAAAAAAGTATTGATCACGCTAAGAAAAAGCAGTCCTCCAAGGCAAGGTAAGGCACCGAACCAGCTGAAATCCATAAGTAATTATACCCCCAATCTCTGCAAAGTAATATCCTTTGGGTTAGTAAATTGATGGGTCTATAAAAAGGCTTTTCATTACCAAGGTGTCACACAAGAAACATCTCTTGATGGGTAAAAGCAAAGAGCTCTCCAAAGACATTCGCAACCTTATTGCTGCAAAACATATTGATGGAATGGTATACAGACGTATTTCAAAACTTCTGAATCATCCAGTAAGCACCACTGGGGCCATTATCAGCAAGTGGAAGCAGCATCAGTCTGTTATCAACCAGCCACAAAAAGGAGCTCCCCACAAGATTTCTGCTAAGGGAATCAGAAGAGTAGCCCAAGAACCAAGGATCACTCAGAAAGAGCTCCAGAAACACATGGAGGCAGCAGGTGCCATCGTCACAGAGAAAACAATAAGCAATGCACTCCACTGCTCACTTCACATTACTAAACATTAGCATTTGGTGATTCCACTCTTGAATTTCACGTAAAATATGAAATGTGCTTCTTAACGTAGTAAATATCATAAACCCTGCTGATGGGGATTATTTATTTATTTATTTATTTATTTATTTATTTATTTATTTATTTATTATGAACAGAGCTGTGTCCAGAAATAAGTTTGTTGTGATTCATAGACAGATTAAAAGCAGTAATAAAGCATGAAGCTTGGTGTTATGACATGCTGCTAAATGTAACTCTACTCTGTACTCTCTCTCTCTCTCTCTCTCTCTCTCTCTCTCTCTCTCTCAGCCTGTAGATATAACTGTGGGGGAGAGGCTTCAAATAATTGAAATGTCAACTCGAACTGGAGGACACAATACAGTGTGATACAGTAACAAAACAGCTTCATTTGTATTTTCATACACTTGTAATGTAATAAAAGTTTTACATATAACTCAATGTCCCTTTTTTCTCTCAAACCAATTTTTGAAAGCGATTTCAAATCTTTTTTTCAATTTAATTACTTTCTGGTCTCGGCTGGACTCGACTTGGACTCGATTGGTTAAGGATTTGGTCTCGGCTTGAACCCAGTGCAGTTATAGGAAATATAAGCACTCTTGAAATGCCACTTGTCCAATCAAATTAGTAAACTGGAACTATTGAACTACTGTTAGAGTTATAAATGGGGTGCACGGTGGCTTAGTGGTTAGCACGTTCCGGGGTTCGATTCCCGCCGGGGCCAGGTGTGTGTTTGCAGGTTCTGCCCGTGCTGCGGGGGTTTACTCCGTGTACTCTGGTTTCCTCCCCCAGACCAAAGACATGCATGGTAGGCTGATTGGCGTGTCTAAACTGTCCGTAATGTATGAATGAATGGGTGTGTGAGTGTCCGCCATTGCCGGTCCCAAGCCCGGATGCAAAAGGGAGCGTCGGGCTAGCAACCCGTCCCCATAAAAACCCTAACCGCTATGGAAACGACGGGAGGGATTTCTCTCTCGTTGACCAATACACTACTTAGCGTGGGTGGAAAAGAAGAAGAGTTATACATGTATTATTATTTCATAATAGTCCAGACACAAACAGGTAAGTGGTGCAAAGGTGAAACAAACATTGCATGGAGAGAGAAAACCTGCTACAAGGAGTCCGGGGCATGAGCCTCACAGAAATGTTTTTGAAAAATATTTGCTTTACATGCTCATTTCTAGTTACTTTTGAGTATATGTTGCATCTGCCTGAAAAATAATTATAACAGGTAAGGGGTCAAAAAAGGTTTGATGTGTTTTATATAAGGCAAAACAACCATACATAAAACACAAAAAAGGATTCAATAGATGTGGGAGCTGAATACATCAAAAGATTTTTTATATTTAAAAAATCTGCAATTAAAAAAAAAACCTGTCTCATTTTGTGTTGCTGTTGAAACATTGAAATGTATAACAATAAGAGAATCGATCAGAGCATAACTTTTCAGAACTGAATTTATTTGCCTGTAAATCTGTCATGTCATGCTGGAGAAATGCAAATAATATATCTTGTTATTGTTCTCCATTTGTGAATTCAGGTGATGTGGTCCTCCTCTATGAGGGGAGAGCAAGTGAAACCTTGCACGTGTGAAATGCCCCTTTGTGCACCCAATATGTTATCTCCCGCGTGCAGCAAAATTTCCCACGTCCCCCCTGTAGTACCTGCCACCCCCTCACTTTGTTTTGAAAAACCACTGATTTTACCTATGAAACTATAATGCACAATACTACGTGTTGTGACAAAATTTGCCTATCATCCAAAGACAATTAATATTTAACATAGAAACAGATACTCACATATATTAAACAGTTGAAGGACGAAAGTAAGACACCGGGCCCGTGAGTGAGGAGAGGCAAGGGTCCAAATTTATTGTTGCATGAGATCACACAGTTGAGACATCCCAATGATGATCTAAAAAAAAAAAAAACAGCACTGAAGCTCTTCTATTTATACAGTTTTCTTAGGGTCTGGATAACCCAGACAACAATGTGTTTTAGAAAGAATATGATACCAATACCAGTACGTTTACATTACATTACCATTTATTTTTTAGAAAAAGCTTATCAAATTTACCAGTATATTTTGAAAATAGCCTTTTCTGAACACCATTAGATTTGAAAGAGGAACAAGACAAAACAATTTAGAGAGACTTTGGACTCACGATAATCTCACGGGTGTAATCGTAGGGTTGGCGGTTCGATTCCCGGCCCGGGTGACTCTACATGCCGAAGTGTCCTTGAGCAAGACACTGAACCCCAAGTTGCTCCCGATGGCGAGCTAGCACCTTGCATGGCAGCTCTGCTACCATTGGTATGTGTGTGTGAATGGGTGAATGAGACACAGTGTAAAAGTAGCGCTTTGGATAAAAGCGCTATATAAGTGCGCATTTACCATTTATAAATGGCTCCTCATGGTTCTCTCTTAAAAATTAAGGCTCTCGTCTGCACCACTCCTGACCCTTCCTTCCGAGACAAGAATCTTCACCAGCTGCATTAAGAGTAAGTTTCTTTTACATTTTTCTGTATTTCTGGTTTATAATTTCATTTCATATCTGCTCTATATTTCTATTTTATATATAGTTTTACTGCTTGCAAGTGGTTTACTGTACTCCCTACTTCATAATATAATTATATTATCCTTCTAATATCCTACATATCCAACTACTCCTTATATTATTCTTATAATATCTTAATACTCCTTTTTATTATTCTTATAAAATTTTAATGTTATGTGTGTGCATTGGGGGCCTCTGTGTGTGTGTGTGTGTGTGTGTGTGTGTGTGTGTGTGTGTGTTTGTGTGTTATGTCTGCATGCCCATCCTTGACTGTGTAAAAGTGTGTGTGTGTCTATGTGTGTGTGTTTCATTAGCTGCTCTCTTATATTTCTCTCTGACTAATAAACCATAGTGTGTTAAAGTGTGAATCCAATTCATCATTATCACTATTGTTTAATCACTTCTGTGTGTCCAGGTGCCCGCCACTTTTCCTTCTCTCCTTTACTGGAGGGGCTGGATTTGGATCTGAACACTCGCTATCAGCTCGCGCATCTCACTGCTGACATCATGGTGCTACTTGACGTTCTTCACACCCCCTCTGGAAATGGAAATGCGGGGTTCCCCCCACCTCTCAGATCACAGAATCTGCCCCTGCAAATGTGTGTATTAATGCCTCTACACAGACAGATCCTCTGCCTGACCCTTCCTCCAGCTTTCAGTTCTCTGATTTGTGCTCTGACCATTCTTCCCTCTTCCCACCTGCCAGTCCCGAGTACTCTCAGTACTCTCCTCATTACACCTCGGCCGGCTATCCCATGTCCCCAAGACCCCCCACCCCCCATGTATCACCTGTTTTCTCCCTACCACTCCCCTCAGGATTACACTCCCATCAGTCCTGTGAATTTTCAATAAAATTACATATTACTCATACTAGGTCTCCCTTGTGTTTATTTCATGTATATTTTATATACAACATATAAAAAAACTGTATACTAGGTGGTTGGCTGGCTAGCTAACAACTGAGCAACACACAGCCCACTTTCATACCTTTATTAAACATTATTGATCAAGGTTATTAATAATCCTTTTGGACTGCTATGATAGTAGAAAAAACACATCTTACCTCACAGTCTCCAAACTCCTTGTCCTTGTCTCCTCAGCTCACGGGAATGAGATGCAGTGAGCAGTCCATGGAGAACTTGTGCTGTTGTCATGGTCACACATGAGACGCGGTTATATATATATTTTATTTTTTGTTTATGTCCAAAACTGTCAATTCTCATAAAACTACAAAAACAACAACATCTTGTTTTGACATATTCTTGCAACAGTTTACCAAAATCAAGATTGAATACATTCAGCCAAAATCTCATGTTATCAAAGATGAAGTGCTATGAATAGGCTATTTAAGACAATATTGGATGATTAGTTTGCAATGCTAACTGCAAACTGTTTGCCCTCTCTCTCTTCACCACATCTCAGACCTCAAATACATAAAATATTACCATTTAAATACACAGCATTTAAAGTAAAGATTAAAGAATACTCTGTACTTATAGAAACAACCAGTTCTTTATTTAACCTTATAAGATCACTGTTTAAGTTCAGCTCTGCTATGTGGGAAAACAAAAAAAAAAACAAAAAAATACACGACGACAACCCCCCCCCCCTTCCACCCCATTCTCATTGGATCTAAGTGAAGCTCATAGGTGACATACAGTATCTCACAAAAGTGAGTACACCTTCACATTTGTGTAAATATTTGATGATATCTTTTCATGTGACAACACTGAAGAAATGACACCTTGCTACAATGTAAAGTAGTGAGTGTACAGCTTGTGTAACAGTGTAAATTTGCTGTCCCCTCAAAATAACTCAACACACAGCCATTAATGTCTAAACCGCTGGCAACAAACGTGAGTACACCCCTAAGTGAAAATGTCCAAATTGGGCCCAAAGTGTCAATATTTTGTGTGGCCACCATTATTTTCCAGCACTGCCTTAACCCTCTTGGGAATGGAGTCCTCCAGAGCTCCACAGGTTGGAGTTCTCTTCCACTCCTCCATGATGACATCACTGAGCTGGTGGATGTTAGAGACCTTGTGCTCCTCCACCTTCTGTTTGAGGATGCCCCACAGATGCTCATTAGGGTTTAGGTCTGGAGACATGCTTGCCCAGTCCATCACCTTCACCCTCATCTTCCTAAAGCAAGGCAGTGGTCATCTTGGAGGTGTGTTTGGGGTCGTTATCATGCTGGAATACTGCATACTGATAATGCCCTGTTTCAGTATATCACAGTACATGTTGGCATTCATGGGTTATTTTGAGGGGACAGCAAATGTACATTGTTATACAAGCTGTACACTCACTACTTTACATTGTAGCAATGTATCATTTCTTCAGTGTTGTCACATGAAAAGATATAATCAAATATTTACAAAAATGTGAGGGGTGTACTCACTTTTGTGAGATACTGTATGTTGATCTCGAAAAGGTGAATTTTCACAGAAAGGTGAGGACTTTGCGTCTATGCCTAAATAAATATTTAATCAAACCTCATGCAGACATTTTTATTAGCTCTCAAATATGCCCGTTTTTTAATATATAATAAGACCTTAATATAAAACTATTAAACATCCATGTCCGGATAGTTTTATTGCTCTGTCCTCAGATGATTGATGTTCTGTGTGCAAAAAACCCCCTTTGATTCACATCTACTCAATCATTCTGAATGAGATTTCTAAAAGGTCAATTAAAAAATGATAATACAATAATTGGATTCAAGCAAAAGGGAATAAGGGAAAAGTCACCCAGCTCATTACATATTTTTTTGGAAGGAGTCTCCAGTGTTGGCACTTTGTACCAGTCCGAGGTAAAACTGTAAGTTTAAAACTGTAATGTTTTCCAGTGTGGAACAGTCTTCAGGACTGAAGCTTTTGTGCTTTGAGAGTTCTTTTTTTAACATGACAGACTGTATGTCTTCTTAATTCACCAAGGGGAAGGATTCAGAGATGTAATGCTGATTGAATCTCTTATAGGAAATACAGGGAAAAACTCTTGCATTGATTCAGTTTTTGAACGGTTGCACGCTTCAGTATTTCCTATTTGCCAGATCATTTACTTCTGATAAGTATATATTTGATGTTTTTGTCTCATCTACTGTATCAGAGATTATATAGATATAGGGTGTTTATTTCACTTTTTATTTTGTGCATTCCCTCATGATTTCACACAGAGACATTTAAGCTATGAGTCAGCAAATCTGACTGACCTTGAAACGTGTGTTTCATGAAAACCCAAATGTACACAATCTGCATCCTCACTGATTACATTAAAGATGAAGACTGAAAAAGCAAAAGTCCTAGAAAAGATTGACCTTGGTGAGTTGTTGAGATGGTATGAGCAAAGATCAATTGATATATCCTCAGTATGTAAGGAATAACACATTTGCAGGCTTGCGTTTAAAGGAAAATAGAAAATAATATGGTGTGATGAGCCTCGATGCAAATCAGAGGTACTGTTAGCACCCTTATTGTCCTGAAGTGTTGTATTCCACTTATACCACAGCAATCTGCCAATGTTTACTATTTATATTTAATTGAAAAATAGCATAATGCTGTTTATTTATTTATTTATTTATTTACAATTACTGTTGTGGAACCTCTGCAAACAAACTCGGTTATCAGTTACATTGTAGCACCAGCCTTTCTTTCGTGTCTGTCTTAGAGTTAATAAGACAAGAGAATCTAATCTCTTGAAAACTTCCCCATGTCTGAAAACATGAAGTTACAGCTGTTTTTTACCTGTTTCAAAATACTGACACTGGAGACTCTTTCCAAACTCGTTACAGCTTTACCTCTGACTGGTACGAAGTGCTCACATTGGAGACTCCTTCCAAAACATGCTAAATAACGGTCTCCTCATGAAAAACTTCACCATACCAATAACCTAGTTTAAATTAGTTTATATGGAGCGTCCATTATACAAGTAGCTGTGAATTTGTCGTTACTACAGATATGATGACGTATTAGTTCACGTGCATTAATATAACTCTGTCTGAGCTATATGAATATTAATCAACACCTTCTGACCAGTCATAATCAATCAATCAACAGTGATTTTGTATAATCCCAAATGTTGAAACTTCTCAGCAATGACCATAATGTCAAGGAATTTTACCTAATACAGGTATATCACATAAACTTTGTTTAGAAAATATGTCTCCTCGCAGAAAACTTCAAGGTCAATTGTTTTTTTTTTTTTTTTTTTTAAATCTGTTTATGTAGAGCGTCCTCCATACAAGTTCAAATTTCAGTTACAAAGCATTGCCGCTGGAGACCCCTTCCAGAAGTGGTAAATAAACATCTCCTTACCGAAAATTTCACCATATCAGCAAATAGATTTGTTTATATGGAGCAACTCCCCTGTGTGAGTTGTTGCTTAGAAACGATAACAAATTAGAACGAGCACATTTCTGTGTAAACCTTGCAGCCAGAGCAACTGTCTGAGCTGCTGCTATAGAAAATGAATCAACTCTGTCTGACATATCAGAATTGAGAATATAGAAAAACGTGTGAGAAGTGGTGAAGGAGAATGTCATGTCAGAGGGGTCAGTCTAAGGCCCCTATATCTGCAGAGGAAGAAATCCATGAAACAATAGTGGAACCCATTCGCAACCTGTCCGTGATCTGTCTTTGAACGAGGATCTCTCAACTTCACTTTAATGTTTCATGATCATGTCAAGGTGCAGTGATGTTTTCCTGGATGGTTTCACTCTCATACACTTTTCCACCTTTAACTTTTCCTGCTTCTCACCAGATTGCTTCTTTTCTCTGCCACCCACTCATTTTTTTCACTTTTCACTCGCTCCATCTCTCTCTCTCTCTCTCTCTCTCTCTCTCTCTGCCTTCCAGGCTATGTTTTTAAGGTGAGATGTATATGTGATGACAGCTTAATGAGCATTTTTTTCCTGAGCCTCTTCGTGTCATTAGTGGTATAAAAATGGCTGAATGAATTATACATCAGAGAAGGAGACACCCACAGTGCAGGAACACTGGGGTTGAACCAGCAAGGAGGCGAGGTGATTTTGTTTTTACAGGACCAAGTCTTCGTTAATTATCAGCATCGGGCACACTCTCGGCTCAGTGACAGAAGATGATCGGTGGACCGAGAGAATGGAGGGCAGTATAAAGGAGAAGGGTTTTAAAAAAGTAGGAAGACACGAACACAATGGGGATTTCACTTGGCTATTGTTTTGTGGTTCTTATTTTGTCAGTTTAATTCCCTCTGCATGTGTCGGAGGAGGGGGGAGTGTGAGTGTGTGTGTGTGTAGGTTAGGGTGGGTGTGTGGGTGGGTGGTATTGTCTAATGTACCCAATCTGCAATCACACACACACATAGTCCTCGACTCATCTATGGACCAGGACTTTTGGCTCCATCAGCTTAATTGGCCCACTTCCCATTGGCAAGGTCCTGTGGCCCATCTTAATTGGCTCCCTCTTAGGCATACCTAAAATCCCATTGGACAGTGACTCAGTGGGTTGCCATGGACACCTTCAGTGCTCAGTGGTGAATTTTGGGACAAAAGGCTATTGGGTCTTTTCCTCACCAGTGCCTCTTAGCTATAGTCTTCTCCCAGTGTCCCATGCCAGCTACTTGGCCCTGAATGCATTCACACACTTTATATATATTTATTTTATTTTTTATTTCCCATGGCTATATCGTTGGATGAAAGTGCCAGTGTTGCCAAGTTTCAGGCCTCCTCGTCATCTCTCTAAGGCCATCTATTATGCTGTCATATCATTATTACAAGAGATGCCAAAGATGTATCCAGAGAAGCAGAGAGCTGAAGATAGACACTCAGTGTTTCCACAGGTGCCCCTTGACAGCGGTGTCATAGTGATGCATGCCGTAGCCCTCTCCGACACCCCATAATGAGCGACTGCTACGTGTGTTACCCTGTCTGGTACAGCTTGCCCTGCCTGAGCTAATGAGCTTCTACAGATAATACACTCAGACACAGACACCGACACAGAAACACATCTGATGCGACCCTGTCACCCGGGAGTGTAATGAACACTCTGAAACACCTTCCATCCCTTCATTCCTGGCGATGCAGCTGCCTCCTGTCACCTAATTGCTTGCGTTTGTTTGTAATGCTGTGTTTCAGAGGTGAATCTATACAAATCTTTGGCCATGTTCCAGCAGTTGCTCCGGAGTGTCCATGGTGACACTTTTGAGTCCATTTTGAAGTTCTTTGTAGGTTTTGCCAGACATGGCTTATTTTATGTAAAGCTGGTGATTCTAGCTTTTCTAGCTTTAATCATGATTTCTGCAATATAAAGAGTTAGTACAATGTTCTGACAAGACACAAAATGAATGGGTTTTATGCTTATAATGAGCATTTTAGCTAATTAAAATCATCTAACAAAGAATCCACTGTCCAAATGCGCATAGATCATGATTTAAACACTGGCATGTGGAGAGCTACAGACATCCAATTCTGCTCAACTCTAACAGACTATGCTGCCAGATTGATTTCCATCTTGTTTTCCTTCCTATAACTTTGGTTGTTTTCCACAAAATGTTAACCCTAGCAAGCGTATCTGTCCGGCAGGGGGAATCAACCACCGCTACTGCATTTCAGGTTTCAGGGCCTGTTTGTGAATCTACTGTCTACGGTGTCTTGAAAATCCCTGTGTATGATTGCCAAGGCCATCGCGGTGATGGTTCTTGGAGTTATTTTTCATTTTTGTTCTATCTAGCTGTCTCCTTCACTTAATCTCACTCCTCCACTGTTCAAACCTTTTTTTCTTTGCTACAGTAACATTGATCTTGTCACTGCCAGCACACTTTTTATTTCTCACAAAGTGGGCTTCATCTCAAATTCAGTGGTATACTGGTGATAGAAATGAAGAAACTAGATAAACCCTAACTTTCTCTTCTTTTGTCCTAAACCAAATGATTTTTATTCTATTTTGCACTTCACAATAATAATTTGCTCTCTCAAGACAAAACAGAGCACTTTCTGTCGTCAATAACTGCTTTATTATGGCAAGGGTCACAATCTATCCCAGGTACACTGGGTATGAGGCAGGAATGCATAATGGGTGGGACACCAGTCCAGCACAGAGCACCATGCATACACACACACACACACACACAGATTCACACAGATTCACACAAATTCACAGCTATGGGCAATTTAAAGTAGCCAATCCACTTACTGGCATGTTTTTGAGGTGGGAGGTTTAACAGAAGGGGTATTATTATGAAATCCAAAACAGAACCCAAAATTCAAGTTTCTTGAGCAGGGAAAAATACCCCCATATAATCCAAGACAATCAGTGAGAAGGGCAAATCCAAAGGGTAGCCAAGATCATGTCAAGGGTCAAACATAGAATATCAAATTACAGTGAGGGGAAAAAAGTATTTGATCCCCTGCTGATTTTGTACGTTTGCCCACTAACAAAGAAATGATCAGTCTATAATTTTAATAGTAGATTTATTTGAACAGTGAGAGACAGAATAACAACAAAAAAATCCAGAAAAAAACATTTCAAAAATGTTAAATTTGCATTTTAATGAGAGAAATATGTATTTGACTCCTCTGCAAAACATGACTTAGTACTTGGTGGCAAAACCCTTGTTGGTAACACAAGGTGGTTTTTTGTTGTTGGCTTTTTTTTTTTTTTTTTTTTGGGGGTTTCAAAAAAAAAATTTTTCACCTCCATGTTTGACGGTGTTGATGGTGTTCTTGGGGTCATAGGCAGCATTCCTCCTCCTCCAAACACGGTGAGTTGAGTTGATGCCAAAGAGCTCTATTTTGGTCTCATCTGACCACAACACTTTCACCCAGTTGTCCTCTGAATCATTCAGATGTTCATTGGCAAACTTCAGACGGGCATGTATATGTGCTTTCTTGAGAAGGGGGACCTTGCGGGCGCTGCAGGATTTCAGTCCTTCACGGCGTAGTGTGTTACCAATTGTTTTCTTGGTGACTATTGGTCCCAGCTGCCTTGAGATGATTGACAAGATCCTCCCGTGTAGTTCCGGGCTGATTCCTCACTGTTCTCATGATCATTATAACTCCACGAGGTGAGATCTTGCATGGAGCCCCAGGCCAAGGAAGATTGACAGTTCTTTTGTGTTTCTTCCATTTGCGAATAATCACACCAACTGTTGTCACCTTCTCACCAAGCTGTTTGGCGATGGTCTTGTAGCCCATTCCAGACTTGTGTAGGTCTATGATCTTGTCCCTGACATCCTTGGAGAGCTCTTTGGTCTTGGCCATGGTGAAGAGTTTGGAATCTGATTAATTGATTGCTTCTGTGGACAGGTGTCTTTTATACAGGTAACAAACTGAGATTAGGAGTACTCCCTTTAAGAGTGTGCTCCTAATCTCAGCTCGTTCCCTGTATAAAAGACACCTGGGAGCCAGAAATCTGTCTGATTGAGAGGGGGTCAAATACTTATTTCCCTCATTAAAATGCAAATCAATTTATAACATTTTTGACATGCGTTTTTCTGGATTTTTTTCTTGTTATTCTGTCTCTCACTGTTCAAATAAACCTACCATTAAAATTATAGACTGATCATTTCTTTGTCTGTGGGCAAACGTACAAAATCAGCAGGGGATCAAATACTTTTTTCCCTCACTGTATGAACAACATAAGAACTCAGCTCAGAACTTATTCAATATGAATTTTGGCAGGATCTAGCAATTAGAATGTGTGTGAGAATGTTCTTTCATAGTCAAAGCAACAGGAAATGATTACGGAAAAGGCAGAGCAGTAAACAATTCACAACTAAAGAAGTGGGACCTCTATTGGTGTGGAGGTGTCATGGCTTGCTTTGGCATGACAGGGGGAAACCGGACAACTTAGAGGACTTGCAAAATTCCGAACAAGCTTTGGAGACAGATATTAACCCAATCCAAGGATTGAACCAGGGACCCAGGATCTGTGAAGCAGCAGTGCTAAATACTGCCCCACCATGCCACCAAACCTGAAACCAGTACCATGTGTTTTGAATGAATTAGGAACACAGACACCTTGTCCCATGCCTTTCAGAGCTGCACCTTCTCTATTCACAACTGAAATCCCAAGTCAATAATCTCACCCTTCTCTTGTGAGAACCATGCTAGTCATTCATTTTCAGTAAACACTTTATCCTGATCTGGGTTGGGGTAGATCCCTGGGTGCAAGATGGGAAAATGCCCTGAATGGGATGCCAGTCCATACCAAGCCCTCATGCATACACACATCCACACACACTCGATCACACCTAAAAGCAATGTAGAGTCAGCAATCCACTCATGTTTTTTGGAGGTGTGAGGAAATTGGAGAACCACAAATAAATCATGCGGATCGAAGTTGGAATTCTTGAGCTCAGAGGAGGCAATGCTGCTGCCTAACTTGAATGCTGTAACATGCATTTAAAAGGAAGCCTTGTATCTTGACTGAAACCTCAAACCTTAACTGAAACGCCAAGTCAATACCCCATCCATTGGAAGACCCATTGTTGTTTTTTGTACAGGTCTACTCAAGTTCTCTGCACTCTGTGCCTTGAACCATGTTCAAAGTGTTAGATATATCAGTCAATTAAGACTACCCTTAATGTGGAGTGAGTTGTCTTCCTTGGTATGCTCTCACCCCATGCAACCCATTCATTTTGCCAACACTCACAACCCACTTTAGCAAGGCTGAGACCTTCCTTATCAGTAGATAGCTCTAAACATACTCTCTCTTAATGTGTCTCTCTTTCTCTTGTCTGTTTCACACTCAGGGTTTAAGGTCTTCAATTCTGACATGTGAATTGGCATGTGATGAACTTATTTAACATTCTGGCACCAGTCCTCAAAATAATTCAACCTCAAAATAGTTCGGGATAAAACCAGAACCAACAGAGTGTGCAAAATGATCTCGATTCCATTTTTATTGTTAAATTACATGCTGTCAACACCGTTAATCATGACTGTTTGAAGGATCCCTTTGTTTCATGAATAATAGCCTCAGTAGGCTGTTAGCAAACCACTGTTCTCTTTGATGCTGAACTTGATAATGCCACTTATATCCTGTGTCAGTCTGAGACGTCTTTACCACAAAGGTCTTTTTGGGCTTGTTTGAAAGAAACCAACAATACTTAACTAGGCAGTCACACTGAAATCGATGCCTTCCTCAGATACGTGGAGTCTGGAAGCATCAACAGCTTCAAGAAAAGGAGGGTAAAAAAGAGAAGAGGTTTCTTTGTTCAGCCATACATTTTCAAACATATGACAAGAGGTTAGCTTGTGTAACCTGCAATACAAGCACTTCATTAGCATGTTAAAACTGATACATAGAGCTTTTTTGCGAGATAGCTTCCTTTATCCCAAGGCCTGCAAAGTAGTGAACAATAATCACTGCAGGTAAATTAATTAGCCACACTGCTGGGCTCTCAGAACTTGCTAATCTGTAGACTGTGGTAATTACATTAATTTCTCCAATTTAACAACACAAGGACGCGTATCTACTAACATGTGTTGTTTGGGGTTGGTAAACCAAGCACAAAGACAATGCCCAGAGGTATCGCAGCCTCCCTTGCTGCACATTTCTTGTGAAATAATTCTGCTACAATATTAGTACCATATTGAAATGTAGGTAGGTGTATTGGGATTCTCCACCTCTGACATTGCTTCAGGTTATGTAACTCATACATACTGTATTGACAAAAAAAAAATATTGGCTGATTTATTATTCTGTGACTAATGTTGTGAGAATGGTCAGTTATTATATGCAGAGGTTCTTCATGTCCATATAACAACATGCCTGCGTGTACCTTGTATACATTATGTGCAATTGGGGGATTTGGCACCAATAAATTTCACTCACTTTCTTCAACTATTTCACTCTAGTAGACAGAACTGATAGACCTGCACATCATAGATGTGTTACACTCACATTTGTCTCACACTGCCCATTTCAAGGTTTGATGAGGTCAAAATCTAATATCTATCAATAGCTTGACATTGACTATGAGGGCTGAGCATATCAAGAGGTCTCATCAAGGAAATAAGATAAGAATATAAATTGTATGGAAAAATTCTGAATTGAATCACTTCCCTGAAAATTATTATTATTATTATTATTATTATTATTATTATTATTATTATTATTATTATTATTATTATTATTATTATTATTATTATTACATATTGATGATCCATAACACAACTTTGTGACTACCCAATTAATTTCTCTCTAGAACCATTTATATCCAACCCTCAAAGGCAGGTCTTGCTTTAAACTAGTAGCTTGTTACAAACCCAAATGAATCACATGTAAATGAATCATATGAAAATGAATAAATAAACATAGGCAAAAAAAAAACAAAAAAAAAACAAAAAAAAAACTAGTAGCTTGTTAGCTCATTGGTTTGTTACTAGTAAACACGGTTTGTCATTGTTTACTTTTCTCTTGGCTGAGGAAAAATGGTTGGAATTAATTTGTTTTGAACAGGATAAAATTTGTATGAGGCTGCAGTTATGTGACAGGCTCAGAGTTGTTTTTTTTTGTTTGTTTTTTTTTTTTGGGGGGGTTACCAACGTGGTGCTCTTATCTGCTGGAATATATTGAGCAAGAGTGTGATTCTGCCTTTATACACTGTCATTTCATAAGCTTAATTAATAGCCTCTCATTAATCTCTTTGCTGTTCTCCCTATTAAGCTAGCTAGCTAAGCTACTGTGAGCTTTGTTTAAATTTGTTAGTGTGGTATATATCGAACGATATTGATTTTGTGTACAGTAATTCTGTCAAGCAGTTCAACACATCATCATTTTGAGCTACTGTTTCAGAAGGATTATGCTGACATACTATGTCAACATATGGCAATTAAACACAGCTAAGAAGCTATTTCATGGGGACTTTAACAGTAGATCCGTAGCTTTGTTTATGATTATATATATGTACATATATTATATATATATGTATATATATGTATTTATATATATACAATGCAAACCCCCCACACACACACACACCCCACCTGCTAGTCAAAGACAGATGGAGCAAAATAAAACTGTCTTTAGACTATAAATGTATTAAGCCTGTGCTAAATACTAAAGTTGTTTAGGAACTTTTATTACTGTTTATATAATGTTCATGCACTGTGGTCAGTGTAGCAAGTATTATGTGCATCCTGCCAAAAAGTGTGTGACCGCTTGCTAACCTACTCACTGCATTCTTTTATTAGCAAGTTTGTACCAACTTTTGGAGAACTAAGATTTTAAAAATAAATTTTATACCAAAAACACAATAAATTTTGCTTGGTCGGTCTTGCTTGTTACAATTAGATAGCAATACAATTAAAAACATTGCGGTGCCATGTTGTAACCCAGTTTAATAATTCTTTCTGTCAAGTGGTTACAATTCAGTGTTAATTCACTGCTGCTTTTGATTCATTTCCCAGGAAAATTTCAGACCAATTAATTCGGGCTTTATTAGATTACATATTCTGCCTAAAATTGCTGAACAGGCTTATAATCAGCATGTTCATTGTGAGCGGTTTGGGATGGCTTCAGGAAAACAATCAGGAGATTCAGGAAAAATATGGCAGGAGGCTTTTAACTGGAAAGTTCATTAAGTTTGTGTTTAGGTTATATAGTGTTTTGATTGATGAGAGACAATTTTTGTAAAGGCTACATTCATCCGTCTATTACTTTAGTTGTTTGGACACAATTTTAACATTATTAAATGTGACCATTAATATTCACATACATAAACACGCCACATCATAACAAACAATCACATTTCAGCTGATTATCTCACTTTAAATGTTCTTTTGGATGATATTTTGTTGGTGTTGCAGTAGAATATTTGTAATCTTTGAAAAGGAAGGAACAAAAGAGATATCTAAGGCAGACAAATTTCCCAGAAATGTCAAAACATTAACACAGAGTAAGGCACGACTTGTTTAATTACTTGTATTTGTCAAGTTTAGCTGGAGGAGAGCAAAGAGAGCATCTCCCATGCTTTTTTTACTGTGATTATGAGAAAATGTTAACGTTAAAACATTTTCCAGGTATTGCACATTTACTATAATTTTGCTTTGTTGAACAAATGAAAGCCAACATGATCTTATTCTTTACCTAAACCCTGAGTCATAAGATTAATACTAACTTACATTTACATTTATTCACTTGGCAGACGCTTTTATCCAACTTCATCATCAATGTGCAGTGGCAATTGCCATGTGTTGTCATGACATGTTTCTTTTTTTTTGTCGTTTAGCAGTGTCATGTTTTTATTTAGAGTGATTCTACAATTAGGGGTACATTTGAGATCAATGAAAATGTATACATTAGGGATATAATTGAAAATAAATAAATGATTCAGAATGAACAACATATCGAACGAGAGCTGCTGCAGGATGCATTAACTGAGTTTGCTAATTCATCCTTAGTAAGTGCCTGGAGCTAACCCTAACCCCTAACACTAGGGTTTAATTAATTAATTAAGTTTAATTTATTAAATATTTGTATTTGTTTCATTTCGGAAATAGAACCAGCTAAATTCATTTGAAAATATCAAATCAAAATAATACCTGTGTCCTGTGCACATCTCTAGTTGATTACTAAATATGAAATGAAAATATAAAATCTGTACTTGAAATCGAGGAACTATCAGAGCCAGACATCACTCACCTTGCTAGAATAAAAAAATAAATAAATAAAAACATTTTCTATTATTTCTGGAAATATATATATATATATATAAAATTTATTTATTTATATTTTTTTAAGGTAAAAATTTTATTGTTCTGTTTTAACAAGGCTATATTGTTCAAATTTGATCCTTACATAATAAAGATATTTTTATTCCCCTCATCTGCTGTATATTAATGCATAAACTGAATTTCCAGATGTTATTTATTTGGTATGATTTGGTAGAATATTTGTAACATGCATATTCCAAGCTACATTTATGATATGGCTGTGTTTTATGAAGCAAGACTTAAAGGAAATGGGTTAACAGTTTGTATATGTAAATTTTCCAAAACATTTGCGTTTGTATAGCTTTTTTATGACTTCACAAGGAAAATGAAAGCACAATATACTCATATTTAAATCCAACGTTTCGTGAGCTCTGCTTGAGTAGAAAGGCTTTGGCAGCATTTTAGATCTGAGTGTTGAGCTTCTGTGGATCAAAACTATAGCAAATTTGATCGGAATACATGTTTGATCATCATTGTGAGAATATAATTTTCTTTCAATGAGGGCTATGGGTGAAATAATTGCATACTGCTTTATTCTCATGGCTACTGTTTGTGTATTTTACATGCAATCCATCACTCACTGGGGAAAAAAAAAGAAGATTCTCAAAGTTAATAAATCTGCTATTGCGCAGAAAGGTTATGGCAAAACCCTGTGAGTTATCGTTCATATGAGGGAAGCGGTGTGACTTAGATTTAACAATAATCGCAAGGTAAACAGGAGCTGTGTGCCATGCAGCCACACTGTTGACTTTACACTGTTAACCTGCACCTGTCTGAGGGGAACGATGGGCCAGCAGGAGATCGCTTCTTCATTCATGCAGCGTAAATGTTGACACTGGTTAGAGCGCTAAACTCTGCTATCATACATCATCCCCTGCCTGCAATCATATCAGGAACTCCGCGGTCATGGTGAGAAGCAAGGTTTGTGAGTGGGGCATATCATGATGGCTTTCACAGGGGATGTACTTGAATACGTGCATAGCCGTACATCACTTCCATTGGAAGGGTCTAAGGCTTGGGAGCAATACGGTGAGACATGAATCAAGATGGAAATGAAAGAGCTGGAGAGAATGAAAGAGTTATAGACAGAAGGTGACTGGTTGCTGATTCCTACACTGCACTCTCTATTTGTGGCTGAGGGCAGCCATGTGGAAAAACCCATCTTCTGGGCCAGTAGATCTGGAAATAGAGTCCTCGGCAGGGTTGGCCTGACTCAGTGCCCTCTTACCCTCGACTCACTACACTAGGCATGCCAGGGCAATGATTTCCCTCCAGAGGGAGTCTTATGTATCTGATAGTGATTTTCTCTCTTTCATCTTAAAACAACACTTCCACCTCTGGGCCTCCAAGATGCACTCCAAATTTTAATGTCACTTGTGACTGTGTTGTGGCTTAAAATATTGAAAGTTCTGTAATGGCTGTATTTAGATTAGACTTAATTTCAAAATGTATGCCAATATTACACTGGGAAAGTTCCTTGTATTCAGAGTTGGGATACACACCTGCTTAAGTTGATATTCTGGGCTTTCCATTCAGGTTATTAAAATGATCTTTAAGGTTGCCAGATTTTTCTTGAGTAGACGTTATTTCATTTCATTATCCATAAAGCAAATTCGACCTTTGAGATAAGCAGCATCTCAGATGGTGATGGTGTCTCCTCTTATGTCCTCCATGTCATATTTATGATTTTAATATTGGCCTCAACTGGTATTCAATAATTTGAGTGTATTTACGGCCCAAAGCACAAATTTCATCATGACATATTGTTGTTATGTCAAACTGTCAGAGTGGCACGTAACTTAAAACTGCTCCTCATCTGAGCTGATATATTGTGATTAACTTAGGAGATTCATCTGAGGTTGGAATACCAATGAGCAGAATTTTGGTATTAGTTATTCACTAGGTGTGTTTAACCACGATGGAAGCCAATTTCTGAAAATAAATGAATTAATAAATAAATACAAAACAAAAATAGCACAGTAAGTCACTATTATGAGAAAACAGACCATCATTTCAAGAAATGATCTCATAAGTTACAAAAAACGAAGTCATATTTATGAAAAAAAATGCATTGAAATATATATGATATAACAAGCCATACTTTTGAGATACTATACCAAGTCATATTTTCAAGACACTAAGTCATCATTTTAAGATTGTCACGTATCTGGGAAACCCGGACTCCATTTCCCATCAGCCACTGCACTACACCACATGACCACATGCGCTACTTCATGCACCTGACTCACGTTTCTGTTAATGAGCACTCATGTGTATTTATAGTCCTTGTCTGCACTTTCTCCTTGTCTTTCGTTATCGTAGACCCACGTTGTTTATGTCCGTGTCCTTGTCTCATGCCACAGAGTTTTTGCCACGTTGTCGTTGTTTCAAGATTTGTTTGTTTGTTTGTTTGTTTGTTTGTTTGTTTGTTATTAAATGGTTAAATCTGCGATTGCTTCTGCCTCATTCTCCAGACGTTACAAAGATAGTTTTTGAAATTGCTGCACACTGGCAACCCTACTAACATCACGCAGCATGGTTCTAAAATAAGACATTATCTTGAAATTATTATTTGTGCTCACGATTTTTACTGATTTTTACAACTTTGTATCTTGCCATTATGACTTTGTGCCTCATAACATAATTCTAAATGAATAACTAAAATATGCCTTACTATTGCAATAGTATGACTTAGTATCTCATATTTCTGACTGGGAATTTCATAATTATGACTTAATATCTCATAACTGACTTAGTATCTCATATTTCTGACTGGGTATCTCATAATTATTACTTAATATCTCATAACTGACTTAGTATCTCATATTTCTGACTGTGTATCTCATAATTATTACTTAATATCTCATAACTGACTTAGTATCTCATATTTCTGACTGTGTATCTCATAATTATTACTTAATATCTCATAACTGATTTAGTATCTCAAAACCATGACTTCGTATCTCATTATTATGAGTTAGTATCACATAATTATTCCATGCGATCTCATAAGTATCTCATACTTATTAATAGCAGCCTTTCTCATAATTTTAAGAGAATACACATGATTTTTTAATGGTGAAATGGTGCTTTACTAAGTCAACTACAAATACAACCTGAAATGATTAACTGGAATGGAAGCTCAAGCCAGGACTCAGTAAGTGATTCTGATGCAGAACAGCACAGGCCACTGTATTAAAAAGTAATCCCCTGGCAAATAATGTTGCAATTTAAAAGAATCGGTGAAAGAAGGAGCTTAGGAGTCATTTGTTGTTCATAAAATGGCAATCATAGGTTGAAGGTGACCATGAGTTCATTATTTCTAAATTAGGATGCAGTCAGTTACATCTCCTGAGACCCCAGCTATTAGCTGGTCATTGTAAAGGTCAGGTCTGTTATGCAAATACATACAAATCCACCAAAAATGTGTCATCTCATAATGTTAGGTTTATCACTATCATCTTATCATACAGAATGTTTTGGAAAAGTATGATTTATGACAACATCTTTAACTACGGAATAATGCTGTTGTAGGAAAATAATCAACAACATGATGGTGTCATACAGCCCATAGTTAATTTTTCTATAGCCTAAATAGTTTTATTTCCCTTATTACACAGCAAGTTTCACTTAAAAAAAATAAAAGAAAATTTTATATATATAAAATAATCACTATTTTTAATCCATGTATAGTTAGACTATGTTTAATGCTGTGGAATGTCCATGTAATAGGATTTTATTGCAACTATTCTGTTCTGTTTCTTTTTTTTTCTGCAAAGTTCTGGCACTAGAGCTTCCTTCCCAAAAATGCTAAATAAACATCTCCTAACACAAAATATCAACAATTACATACATTTTTAATCTGTTCATGTGGAATGTCTACCACACAAGTCCCTGTGTGAACATATTACCATGAGTGCTTTCATATAAACCTGTGATTTAAATTAGATCCACAATTCCTGTCACAACTGCTGGTCTAGATAACAGAATCAAGAATTGAACCGCGCTGTGGTATAAATGAATTTAAAATTCATGTTTATTTTCAAACCAGTTGGAAGAAGTGTCAAGTTGTCGCACTGAAGCATGAGCTTATAAACGAGTCCTTATCTCTGATTGCAACACTTACGGATCAGTTCATTTCACTCATCCGATGATAATATGAGCTTGATGAAAATGAAAAGAAAAACAAAATCAAAAGCTTTTAATCACGTTGCATTCAGGTACAGCCTAGGTTGTAATATTTAATGAATATCAAAAGGGTTTGAGATTTTAATGCAATAATAGAATGTTGTCTCCATTTCTAACATATTTAAAACTGCTCACAAGATTCTATCAAAATTGTTAAAGCAATGATTTCAAGTGGATGGACCACCTGTCTGGCTGAAAAAATCTTCTTGTCCTGTGTATGTTCAGTGTAGTTAATTGAGTCTGACTAGGTCTAAATTATTTCTATTAAATGTTTTTATCATCATACAGTGGCATGTGGTATAGCCATGTACATACATCTCTATCTCCCCCTCTCTCTCTCTCTCTCTCTCTCTCTCATTGTGAGTGTGCATAAATGTGTGTGTGTGTGTGTGTGCGGTGTGCATTTAAGTGGTAGGCCTCATTATACGCTATATTAATTAGAGAATTCTTCAAACTCCATAAGTGGTCATATGAGCTAATTAAATGTTTAATGCCCAATCTTGTTTGAGACTTTTTTAGATTTCTTGAAACATTGTGAACAAGAAAGAACAAGCTACAGCTGCTGTTTTCCTAACTTAATTTTAAAAATTAAACTTTTTTTGAAAACTGAGCAGCTGGAGAGAGTGTAATCCTCAATAGCCACATTAAATCACCTGCCAATCATCAGTTTTCAAGCAACATTTATTATCCTTATCACTTTGTCATAATGGATGGTCAGTCAAGTTCTAAAATGTATCACGGTGCCATAAACTACTTGATGTTAAACATAGAAATCATTAGAGCAACACAGGTTCCACTTGGAACCGTCTCTCTTATACACTCTGCTGTTGGAGTATATATATGGAACATTGAAGGATTTTTTCTAAGGGATTTTAAAGGTTACCAAGGAACCCTTAATGTTGTACACTTGACTGGACCAAACACAGTGTCATTCTCATAAAGACAAACATATTCACATTATGGAATTTGTATGAAAATCTAGAACTCATCCCTTTTCATATGGCTTAGGAATGAAACTCTTATATATCTATAGACTGTCAACAAATTATTCTAAAAAATATTTGAACAGTTTATGGTTGCTGATGATGTTTAATAGATAAGGCCCAGTTAAGTTCTTTTGATGTTCTCCCCTTTGCCATTTCCCACCCACCAGTTAGATATTGTTGGAAACTCAGAAGTGAAGACCAAGTGACTCGGGTGTATATCTTCAGCAGGATTCTTTATCGAGAATGCGCTGTTTCCAGCTGCAGTCATCAAGTCGAAACAAGAGATCTGTACTTTGTAGTTTTATATACATTCTAGAGGGTAGTCTTTAGAGGTGGAGACAAAAGCATTCAGGTGACAACCATAAACAAAGTACGGAGTTATAAGAACCTTCCCCAGAGTACGCAGTTATGTACGCAGTTATAAGAACCTTCCCCAGACTCTGGAATTCCACCAGCCCTAATCCAACTAACATAATTATATTACTAATTAACAAAAAAAACGAACGGGGACGGGACTTTTTTATCAATAAAAAAAAAAAAAACCCCCTTTTTCAAAACAAACCCCCCCCAAGAGCCATCACAGACAAATGGTTACCATGCACATTTGACTCACAATAAAGAGAGCAGGAACTGGTAGAAACCTCCCACTAGAAACCATGCTTAACATAATCACTTAGCTGATGCTATTGTTGCTTGACTATCAAAGAAAATACATATATAAGAAAACTTGACACTTAAACTTGTATTGCTACAGTATCTTCTATTATATGTGTAACCCTGTAGAAAATACATGGGTACGTTTCCTTTTGTTTTGTACGAATTTAAATTCACACACTGTATTTTTGGAAGTCTGTATTCCCATGATAAATAATTGTAAGTACAAATTCATGTGGAAAAGATTGTTACTTTGTTCCATGAAAAAATATGAAAGATATACAATGATTTAGTTCTAGGTTAACTGTTAGCCAATCAATGGGAAAGGTGAGAGGTCAGGGGAGGAGGCAAATCCTGTGTAAGGAAAGGTCACGTGGTTGTTGTTTTTTTGGGGCTGCAGGTGAGGCACAGAGAAGATCACACTGGAGAACTGTACAGTGATGAATGCGACTTTTCATGCTGAAGTAACACTTAATGGTTGTCAGACCGATCACCTATTCACTACTTAGCATGTAGAAGAAGTCGGTATCACATAGAGACGTTTTCAAAGCGAATTTGTGTGAATAGTTCAGCTAATGGTATTGCTTGAAAAGTTAGCCACTCGGTAGCCAGGACTGTGTCATGCTAACCGGCTTCGAAAGCGAATGAGTTGCTTCTGGAGGCACAAGACCGCGAGATGAACCGGAGGAAGACCGCCTGTTGTTGAACTACAGCAGCGCGTGAGCAACTGCAGTGACGTGCGGAGACTCTGGACAATCTGTGGACACGGACATCTCCATCAACCGAGTGAGTGAGTGAGTTTGTTTGTTTGTTTTGTTGCGCGATTCGCGTGAAGCGGCCAGTCCAGTTTTCAGGCCTCAACGTCCCCGAGCTCCGATTCAGGCCTGCATCAGGAACAGTGGTGTGTGAGGGGTTTATAGACAGTCTGGTGTTCCGGCTTCGGTAGACTATTGTTTTGGGCCCAGAGGTTAAAGGGTGGAACTGAAAACTGCTTGTTCTATGCATCTACATGGTTTTATACCTAACCTGTTGAGTGGGTATGGGATTGACTTAAAAACCTTTAGAAAAAGGGATAACATGCGTTAAAGTTTGAATACATTTTATTTCTAACTTGATTTATACATATACCTAAACTGTACCTGGGTGTTGGGAATTCATTTAACACCATTCATCTAGTCAATCACACTGTAGGACAGGGATCCCCAACCCCCGGGCCGCGGACCGGTACCGGTCCGTGGGTAATTTGGTACCGGGCTGCACAGGAAGAATAAATAACTTACATTATTTCCGTTGTATTTATTATCTGAGTCTGAACGAATGGAAAATGATCGGATTCTCTCCGTCACATACGTCTATGACTCACTCTTGACGCATGTCAAGACGCTTGTCTCGGACACGTGATGCATTACTCGGTCATATAGGGGGCATGTTATGTTGTTGGTGTGATGTTGCCAGGACGGTGCTAATAAAGTTGCGATTTCACACTGGATTCACGGTTATTATTATTATTTTTTTTAAATACCCCAGTTTTTATGCCGGTCGTATCATTTTATTTTGTGTTTTTTATCCGCCACACCTTAAAGGCCGGTCCGTGAAAATATTGTCTGATATTAAACCGGTCCGTGGCGCAAAAAAAGGTTGGGGTCCGCTGCTGTAGGACATTGAAACACATACAAGGGGAATTGCAACCATAGACTTTGAAGTTGAATACGGTAAGAGAACCCAGGGCGTCTTTTGCCGCACTAATTATATAGACGAAAGTCCGCTACATATGACCGCTACCAACCCGGGAGGGTGAAGGCTATCACATGCTTCTTCCACGACAGGTGAAACCACATCTTTGCAAACTGCTGCTCATGCTGCATCACAGGGCAGCATAACATACTAGGAGGAAAGTGTTAACTGTCCCCTTCTAAATACCTGAGATTACAAACACCGACGGTTTGCTCGGGGTGAGAGCGTGACGAACACATTTCTGTTATGCCACTCGAGAGCCTTTTAATGTTTAAA
>CM022777.1:8114608-8117108 GCA_012411365.1 Ameiurus melas | reverse complement strand
GCACAACTAAGATTAAAGGCTGATAAGCATCAGTATAAGCATTAGTGGAAACAAATAGTGCACTTTTGTGCATGCATCAAACTCGGTACCAGTGAAATTGCATGGAAACACGCCGTCACTGTCATATGGGTGGCTGACAGGAAACAAACTATAGCAGGGCTGACGTGTTCAACACACACACACACACACACAACACACACTTGTACATTTCACTAAACCTGACAACAGCACCCCCCTTCCTTCCACCATAACAGCAGCTGCTGGAGACAAGCACCTGCAAACTGCTTCGCGGTCATAACCATCCAGGGCACTCATGTGGTAACGTACGCCATTTGCTTTCTCAATTGTGACGTTCGTCATGTATTCTGTACATGTTGCAAAATATTGTTTCTAAACATTTCTAAATTTCTGTAATAAATACTTAAATGCTATTGATTTATTCTGGAAATAATCAGCTGCACTGAGATGTATTAGCGGCCCTCTTTCTTCGGAATCAACTAATGCACTCTTAGCAGTACGGCTTTGAAATGAATTTGCTTGTTTATTTCTTATCCCTGATCTGTACTTCAGCACAGGTTAGCATGGTAATTGATGAGCAAATCACACTGCAACCTCTCAGGAATTCTTTTATGGCCTTAAAATACTCCACAAGAAATAATGCATCTGTCAAGCCAAATCCACGATCATCTAATGAGCGGGTGAACTGTCAAACACAACATGGCTGGTGCCCTTATGAAATTGAACAAAAGGATGTGTAACTCCTAGATAATATCAAAAACTGTATCAAAAGAATGATAGAATTGAATAAAATCCTAACTGCACTGCTGATTACAATCTAAAGCAAACTATGATGTACATTTCTAAGTCTACGTTCTGTTTAATTTCATGTTTGGCAACGCTAGGTTATTTCTAAGTTGATTGTCACTTCAATTCGTATTTTTAATCACCACATTAGCTACCACACAATTCCTGTTCAAGAGTATGCTGTGTGCATTTTTGTTGCTAGTCGTTATATCTTACTTTCTTTTTTTGTGTTTTCAGTTTATTTTGTGTCCTTTATTTATTTATATATATATATATATATATATATATATATATATGTGCCACTGCTTGCCCCATATGGTACTTGGTACGGTGTGCCAAAAGTGCAAAAGCATTTAATAAATGGAAAAATGCAAATACAACCACCCAAGTACCCCCCAAAAAATCCGTCCACCCATCTTCTATACCGCTTTATCCTTTTCAGGGTCATGGGGAAACCTGGACCCTATCCCAAGGAGCATCGGGCACAAGGTACCCAAAATATCCCCCCAAAAGATAAATTTTATATATATATATGTGTGTGTGTATATATATATGTATATCTCACAACTGATGCGAAAAGACAGAAACAAAACAAACAAACAAGAAAAGAAAAACCATACATCAACATTAACTCAAAATCAGAAAGGTTAGGTCCTCACCAAACATCAAATCTCAATGCTGATTGGCTACAGCATGTGTCCATTGACAGATGGAGAGCTGAAGAATGTTTATAGTAAGATACAAAATATGAACCTAAATGAATTTACTGATACATGCATATATCATTCAAATTCATTAGTGAGAAGAAAGAATTATTCCCGACTATTAGAAGTTATATCACAAGTCCAATTAGCAACAAGCATGGGATGTTCATTAAGGACCATACTTTCTGTTTTGAGTTAGTGTTGGTGTGATTCTGAAATTGCTCTTGTGTTTTTGGTTCATTATTGTCTGTTTTCATTTGCTGCTCTGTTATTTATTTATTTTTATTTTATTTCTTTTTACTTTTTTTGTTTTGGTTTAGGATTTCTGGAGTTGCTGTCGTTTTTTGGCTTGTAATTGTTTTCTGATATCGTTAACATGTTTTGCTTGGAGCAGTACTGCCCTGTGCGTTTGGCATTAGTGGTTCTGCATTCATGGCAACAGCTTTTGAAGTGCTCTGCTACCCAGTCTGTTCACTTGTTTCTGTCATTTTTAATTTAAATTTTTTATTTTTTCGTGGCTTTGTGTGTTTGTTTTTATCATAATTGAAAAAGTGAGCTTGGATATGAGAAAGGTGTATAAATGAATCATATCACTTGAGAGATGCATCATAGCCATGTGTCATGCATGATGTTCTGTCATGGCTTTAGTTCAATTAGGTCCAATATGGTGAAGATTAAATGTCAGAACCATGACTACCAAGTTCACAGTATGGTTTTGTGAGTTATCATAGAAATTCATCACCAGTAAGCTAACAGTAACAATATAACCATTATCAGTGACTGTCACCATAGGCATCATACCATGGGCATGATGGGTCACGTTTCTGATTGTTTATTAGGAGGTTTCTGTAATTGCTTTCTAGAGCTGAAATATTAAAGTACACTTGTCATCATATATATTGAGCACTTTATTTTGAAATCTCTCTCTGACAGGAAAATCTTAATTTCCCCAAGAGTACAAATGAGACAGAAATAAAGCTTGTCACGTGTTT